>CABHPH010160738.1:35515-79312 GCA_902168325.1 Peromyscus nudipes | reverse complement strand
AGAGCAGCTTTTCCCCTCCCACTCTCTCCCTCACTATCTCTCTGTCTTCTCTTCTCTTCTCTTCTCTTCTCTTCTCTTCTCTTCTCTTCTCTTCTCTTCTCTTCTCTTCTCTTCCCTTCTCTTCTCTTCTCGTCTCTTCTCTTCTCTTGTCTTCCGTCAGTATCAGGGTTTGAACTTAGGCCATGCTGCCTGCATTCAAGCCAAGTGCTCTAACTCTGCATTATATTCCCAGCCCTGATTAGTTTGTTGAGTATAAATATATGTATAGAGGATTTTTTCCACCTTTTTTTTCACAGAGCTGTGACTTGGGATTGAGATGGGCACCACCATAACTAGGGAGCAATATTATTAGACATTGAATATATATGAGAAGTAGAAAAACATGTGTTATTCTGTGGTGTTTTGAAAGAAAATGATCCCCAAAGGGAGTGGCACTATTAGGAGGTGTAGCCTTGTTGGAGGAAATGTGTCTCTGCAGTTGGCAGGCTTTGAGGTCTCTTTTGCTCAAGCTTTCCTCCGTGTGACTGTTAGTTAACTTCTTGTTGCCTGCAAGGTGTAGGACTTTCAAGTACTCCAGCACCATGTCTGCCTGCACACCTGTGTGCTCCCTGTCATGATGATAATGGACTGAACCTCTAAAACCAAGCGAATCACAATTAAATGTTTTCTTTAAAATAATTACCATGGTCATAGTGTCTCTTCATAGCAATAAAAACCCAAACTAAGACATATTCTAACTATAAATTTTGATCTTATTGAAAAATTTTGATGTGATTTTTTTAATTAACAAGAAGTTTAAATAAAAGGCACTTCCAAAATTGGAATATATTTATTTGGTGTCCTCTAATTTTACAGTCCTCTACCTTGGCAGTTTTAGGAAGAATGTGCCTAGGAGGCACAAGATGCATTTGTCTGTGAATCCTGACAGAATCCCATTAGCCTCTGACTGATGCATATCTTCTTTAACTCATGGTTGACTCTCTGTGTTGTGTTAAACCATAAGATATGATAGTTATATTTAGTCTGAAAATGTTTCCCACCTACACTGTTTCTCTGCTGACAATACAGGGCAGTTATGTTTCCCTCACAGTTTCTTTTTCTGGCATTTTTCTCATCACGCAATTTTTTGGATGCAAACAGCACGGGGGATTTCATATGTGCTCTCATTTAAGCCATCAACATTTCACACAGATTTCCTTCTTTATAAAATTATTTTATTTTCAAAGTAATGGAGATACTTTAATTTTTCTTCCAAGTTATTTTTTTCTGAATTTAAATCTTTTCATTAAAATCCTAGCTGATGTTGACCTTTCTTTACTAAATTGGTACTAAACAGCCTCTCAAAAATAGAGAATTTAACATTTTTAGTTTGATTATGAACCACTTGATGGTAGTAGCTATTAAGAGAACAACTGGTTTTAAGAAAAATCCAGGCTACATTTTTTTTTTCAGTTTTGAATTTAATTCTCTGTGGTTACGGTGTTCTTCAGAATCTGGCATTTACTCACATGACTGGAGTTTTGTTTTTTTGTTTTCGTTTTTGTTTTTTTCCCATGGAGCTATGCCATCTAAGACTCTAGTGCCATCTTGTTGTGAAATTCCTTTAGGATTGTTAGAAATGTCCGTCTTGCAGTTAAAAGGGATGAAAATCCTTTTCAGTGACACACTGTCATGTCATGTTTTCTCTCCAATACCAGGCCTAAAAGATAGTGGGCAATTTTTTTTTAAAACTTAAAAATAGTCCTTCACCCTCAAAACCCCTACATTACAATTCTAAATCAGATTTCCCAAATAGAAGTGAATGTTCTAGAAGTTTTTGATTAATGTTAGTCAATACTACAAACTAAATGTGAATTCAGTATTTACCCAAAATAATATGCTAAAATACAATTTTTATATAGAAATCCTCATCTTAATAGCAATAACACTTGTCCAGTAGCAAAACTTACGATTCTGTGATACTAGTCTGTAACTATCTGGTTGAAACAATGGTTCCTTGTAATAATTTTCTGTTTTATAAACATTTGTTTGTTGATAGTAGTTGCATTGAGATACTGACATAAGACAGTATAAATGTAATTATATAGTTCTCTTTTATACAGCTATCTAGTGATAAGTTGAGGATGATCTGGGAGGAGTTGCAGAAAGGGAAAAACATGATCAAATATATTGTGTGAAAACAAACTTAAAAGAAGAAAAGAAAGTTATGCTGCATTTTACAAGTTTCTACCATGAGATTTTGGGAACAAAGACTTGTTAAGGTAAAATTGTAATATGTGTGTCAAGTTTACAAGGAGAGTTAGCTAACTGTAGGTTGTTTGTTTGTTGTTGTTTTGTTCTTTTTTTTTTTTTTTTTTGGTTTTCCGAGACAGGGTTTCTCTGTGTAGCTTTGCGCCTTTCCTGGAACTCACTTGGTAGCCCAGGCTGGCCTCGAACTCACAGAGATCTGCCTGGCTCTGCCTCCCGAGTGCTAGGATTAAAGGCATGCGCCACCACCGCCCGGCTGCTCTGTTTTTTTGTTAACTTGACACAACGTAGACTCACTCAGGAAGAGGAAACCTCAGTTGATGATTGGTCTGTGGCTATAGATCTGTGAGAAATTTTCTTCAGAGATGATTGATACTGGAGTGTCCATTTTGAGCTGCATCATCCCTAGCAAAATGAACAGGCCAGTAAGTGAGCCAGAAAGTAGCACTCTACATTCATTTCTGCTTTGAGTTCCGGACTGACTCAAGTTCCCCTTCTGCTTGTGCTCTGCCTTGATTTTCCTCGATGGCAGATTGTAACTTGAAAGGGTATGCCCGGTTAGCCATTTTCTTTTCAAGTTGATTTTGATTACAATACTTTATTACGGCAACAGTGATAAAAGTAGAGCAGGAGGAAACAAAATCTTCAAGAAACTGAGCCAAATGGGAGGTATTCATGTCATTACGGACATGATCTCCAAAAAAAAAAAAACCACAGAGATCTAGTATGTTCTTTTTCTCCTTTCAGACATATGAAATGAATGATTTGCTCTATCAGTGTCTGTCATTGTCATTTGGTTACCTCTACCTTTGTCCCAAAGAAAGGAGGTTTTCTGAATTTGGTCTGGAATTCTAAAACCTTGTTCCAAAATAAATACTTTCTTAACAAAGATAATTATGTCAGGTATTTTGTGATGGAAAAAGAATCTCACTAGCACAAAAATTGTAAAAGAAGATCAATAGAAGTAATGTTGTTGGACAATAAGAAGTCTTTGCAAATGAGTCTTTGCATGAAGTAAGCTGAAATAATACTTTGCATAAATAATGAGTTGATTAAAATTGATTAAATGACAAAGAAAAGTAGTAAATTTCTGCAAAAGGTGATGAGTTGGGGAGACTAAAGTTCCAAAGCTGAATATATGATTGGGAGGATCATAAATAGATAGCATATTTTAAAGTTTCAAAATCAGTGTAAATATGTAGTGGTCAAAAAGAAAGAAGGAAATTTACCTTTTTAAGAAAAAATAAATTGAAATCAGCTATTAAGTATATTTATAAGCAGTATTTTTAAGCTATACTAAATGTGATATATAGGATAAAACATATAGACAAAGTAAATCTAAGAAAAATAAATTGATGCAGAATTTTATTCAATATAAGTAGAAAATTTAAATAGACATCACAAATGGAACAGACAAAATATTTTGTATATTTCAATAATCATACAAAATATATTATTGACTTTTGATACATATAATTGCTAAATTATTAATTACAGTTTCTAATTTTCAATTTTGTTCATGGAAAACTCCATACATTTTTATGAGATATAGCTGAGCTATTCAACTAACCAATTTTATAACCAAAAGTCTTCATATTAGTTTTTGTCTTATAGAAATTCCTTTCTGTCAAATTTCCCTGTTGTCTATGTGCTGTTGATATTACAGATCTCTTTTAACATAAATGTGCAGATTCTTCATAGATAAGTGGTAAAATTGAGTGGAGGACGTACAGTTCATCCCACTGAAAACATTTACTAGAAAGCAAATGCAAATGAAATCAAATTTCCAAAGTTACAAAAAATGAGCATATGATCTCTAGTAAGATGAAATAAATCTAGACTTTACAGTGTTATGTGACTGTGAATTCTTGGTGTCTGATGGAGTATACATCTCAATCAATATCTATGTGCAAGTAAGGAAATTTAAAGTACATATCAATTGTCAGATAAGGCTCCATGGCTAACATACTTGACAAGAACCAATCACTGTCACAGGAAAATGATGTGAGTTTTATTCTTGATTAAGAAGGAAAAAAAGATTTCTTGTTTATATTATGAAATTTCTGGGAGGAGTCAAGAACAAGTTCTTCTGTTGTAAGAACAGGATGGAATGCATATGTAATTGACAGATGGATAGAGCTCCAAAAGCTCCATGTTATATTTCCACCTGAAGACCCAGACATTTGACAGAAAATTCCATATGCATACAGAAATGTTAATTATATTACTTCAAATGAATTTAAGCACTAAATTAAGAGAGTTAATATAATTTAAATGAATATAATTTAATTAATTACATTTATTCAAATAGATGTACATATATATTATATATGGTACATAATATACATGCAATTTTGTTAAACCTATATCTTAAACATTAATTATTCTTTGTAATAATGACTGAGATTCTTACCACCTGCTGCTGAGAAATGATTTCTATGAAAGTTTAATATAGCAATTCTAGCTGCTCTTATAGCCATTAAGATTTTTACTATTCAGTAATAATGTGATTCATAAATATTTGATATGAAATCCATTTTACTTTAAGTTAGAAAGCACATCGTGTTAAAAAGATTATATACAATGAAAATAAATATAGATTAAAAGATTAGAATATATTCTGCAGTATATTACTACAAAATATGTGAATATTTCTAATATTGAATTAATATAAACCTCAATATTTATTGCTGGAACAAAATGCCTATTTTGTTTAACATATTCAGCAGCCATAGTAATAAATAAAACTAATACTAATTACAGCTCATACACTTTATTCCTCCTATAATCAATCAAAAGGTAATGACAGGTGGATACTTGGATCTTATTGACTATTTAGTTAGTCAATGCTTACACTCTGTGCTACTATTCATTTTATTAAATTGAAGGCATTGATTATCTGGCAACCACTACTCTATTATGTGAAAACAAAGTGGCAATAAAGTCAATATTCCTGCTCTTTTCAAGCTTATATTCTCTTGAAATACACAGTAAGATGTGTGTGATATAAGTTAGTGATGAACACCAATTCCACAAATAAAAATGATACTGAATAATTGGACAGAGTATAGATCTATAACGACATGAGAAGCACAAAGGAATTTCTGAAAAAATTCCATTTGAAAAATAACTTTATCTATTAGTCCTGTTGAATGGTGGAGGCAAAAAGTACATTGAAAAGTGAGACAGCTGATGAGAGTCTTCAATTTAGGGCAATAACATCGGGTAATGTTTCAGCCAAGGGAATTCCAAGACATGGAAATTTGAATGCAATCATCATGACATGAAAATGGCTTATGTAGCTAGAAAAATAGTTCATAATTTGGTATCCATGATGATTTTCCAAAATATTTGTGTATGTGATTATATATGTGTATATGTTCACTTGTTTGAGTGTTGTGTATGTACCTGTATGTAGAAACAATAGGTATACCCTTGGATGTCACTCCTTAGGATATAAACACTTAGATTTTAGAGATGTGATCTCTTATTAGTTTGGCGCATATTGTGTGGGATACGCTGGCTAGACAATGAGCCACAGGGATATGCTTGAGCCCCACCTGCACTGAGATTACAAGAATGTAGTCACACACAGTTATAGTTTCTGTGCGGTGTGTGTGTGTGTGTGTGTGTGATATTTTTTATTGGTGTTGTTGATGTTGTTTAACTGCGTTCTTGAGATTTAACTCAAGTCTTCATATTTTAAAAAAAGTAATTTACTGGTTAAGAATTTCTCCAGCCCTTTATATAGAATTATAAGATATGGAATTGTTAAACTAGTTTTAGCTAAAGGTTGACAGTATTTTATGACATAGTTGGGAATATTGCTTGTTTATGTACTTGATTCAATGATAGGATCACTATCTTTAATGATGGAAAGTAATAATGCAACTTTGTTGAGAAATGTTAACTTAAGATGTGTTACATTTGTTTATGCTATGGAACATTTGTTTAATGATGCAAAAATGTGTTGCATTCTTTTATGTTGCATTAGTTTAATTCTGTGAAGCTGTGTTACTTTGCCTGTCTAAAACACCTGATGGTCTACTAAAGAGCTGAACAGCCAATAGCCAGGCAGGAGAAAGGATAGGAGGGGTTGGCAGGCAAAGAGAATAAATAGAAGGAGAATCTGGGAGGTGAGATCTAGGAGCAAGAGAACAAGGAGAGGAAGACACTAGGGGCCAGTCACCCAGCCATAATGCCAGGCATGGAGTAAGAGTGAAAGTAAGATAGACAGAAGTAACAGAAAGGTAAAAGCCCAGAGGCAAAAGGTAGACAGGATAATTTAAGCTAAGAAAAGATGGCTAGAAACAAGCCAAGCTAAGCCCAGGCATTTATAAGAAAGAATAAGCCTCAGTGTGTGATTTATTTGGTAGCTGAGTGGTGCCTCCCAAAAAACAAAAAAAAACCCAAAAGAGTAAAACAAACAACAACTACAAAATTTGTTACAGATCAGTTATAATAGTCAATATAGCATCCACAAAGCTGGATAATTTAAATGTGACAAAGGACAGTAAAAATGGACATAAATAAGAGAAACATATTTAGGAGAGGTTTCCTAAGTAAGAGTTGAAGACTATATCCCTTAACTGACATAGAAGCTAATAAAAAATAGCAAGATGTCAAGGGAATTTCAACAACATTGATTATGTAGATAATGAAACTACTTTCAATAATTAATATGCTTGTGCTCTCTTATTTTATTGAAGATTTAATACATATATATATAATATACTTTGATAAAATCCATTTTCCATTCCCTCCCTTTCTCAGCCTCCTCCATGTGCTCCACAACATTCCCCCTTCCAACTTCATGCATTCTATGTCTTAAAAAACCTACTAAGTTCCCAATGGTTCTGCTAATATATGCAAGAGTGTATGAGCATCTATTTTAGCATGAGTAGCCTCTTGGGATCACATTTCTGAAGAAGCTTATTCTCCTGTGTTTGGCATCCACTTTAGATATAATTCTAAAAGGTCTTATTAAATAAGCAACACAGAGTCAAATGCAGAGTTAAAAGCCCAGAGAATGAGCAATAGCTAAGAGCTAAGACCACCTTATCTTACCACTCGCTGCTGTCCTTCCCCTGGGAGAGAGACCTTCTTCCTATGTCCTGTTTTTTTATTGCCTTTCTGTTCTGCCTTCTCATTGGTTCTAGACCCAACCACATGACTTCCTCGTCCCTGCCTGTCTATACAGACCTCCAGGTCTCTATGGTTCGTACTGAGATTAAAGGTTCGGGTCACTGCTTGGCTGTGTCCTTGAACACACAGAGATTCTGCCTGTCATATGATCAGATTAAGGGCATGTGCCACCACCACAGGACTTCTGCTAAATGGCTTGCTCTTATCTTTGATTCCCAGGCAACTTTATTTATTAACATACAAATAAAATCACATTTCAGCACAAATAAAATATCACCATAATCCACCAACTATCAACAGTCTCTCAGTCAGGGGCAAGTCTTCAAGAGCCCTTTTCCAATTCATTCTGAAATTCTGAATGATTGGATGTTGTGCAGGTCTTCTGCATGCAGTCATAGCCATTACAAGTTCATGTGTGCAATTGTGCAGCAACATGGTCGTGTTTAGCAAGTAATATTTTGTTTCAAATATTCATTTTACAGTCTCCTCACTTCTCCTACAGCATGTTTCCTAGGCCTTATGGGGAGACAGCATTATATTCACATCTCATTTAGAGGTGAGAACTCGACAGTTTCATTCTTTACATGTTAAATTTGAGAGTTTCTTTATTAACTGTTACTTACCACAAAAAGAAGCTCCTCTAATTAGAGTTGAGGGATGCCCTAATCTATGCTTTGTTTTCTTAAACTATTTTTATACATGTACTGTTAGAATAAGCATGACACTTGTATTCAGTGATATTCACATGAAAATATCCATGGACAAACAGCTTACAGACTTGTAAGCAAACAAGTAACACATTTGTAAATAATTCCAAAAACTAATAAAAACTTAACACAGAACTATAGAGTATTATGAAGGCTAACGTTAATTGTGAACATGATAGAACTTCAGAATTGCTTAAGAGAAAGCTATCTGTGTACTTGAAGTACTATGTTGATTAGATTAATTTAGGTGGAAAGACCTATTTATTTTTGGTGGATCTGCTCCCTGTTGGGATCCTGGGCTATGTAAATGGAGAAAAAGAACTGAGCAGAAGAATGTGTATATTGCTCTCTGTTTCTGAATGTGAAGTCCATGTGACTAACTCTTACAAACTTCTACTCACTTGCCTTCTTAACATGATAAATCATATTCTTGAACTGTGAGCCAGAATAAGTGACGTATCTCTTAACTTGCTTTTGTCAGAGTGTTTTATCCTGAGAACAAGAAAATAAATGCAGACATTATGTAAATCACTTTACTTAGTATGTACTAAAGTGTTGATACCAAAATCTTTATGAGGTCATGCAAAAGGAGCCATAGATACTTGTTTTTACTGGTAATGGTCTCACTGACTAACAAGCACTAATACATTTTCTTTTATTTCAAGAAAAAAGACTTGGTCATTAAAATAATTCAGCAGGTGAGCATAAATACATCAATGTTTCTGTGATTTGTACAGATTTATACATTTGAATAACACAGAATAGCAAAAAGAAGTGTGAAAAATCCTCAGTTAATTTTATGTCAAGGTATTAAAATTTTGAATTCACAGGATAGCATATTTATAACATCATATTCCACAGGCATGGTTTTTGGGGTGGCGTGGGGGGAAGAAAGGGATTTACTTGGACTAAGAAGGTTTTGAGAGAAGGTAATAATGGGAGGAAATCTGTAAAAATGTAAAAATATGACATAAATAAAGAAAAGGAAAAAGAAAATTCATGCTAAAAATTCCAATTTTTATTTGATTAAAGTAACAGGAAAACATCAAACACTTGGACAGTTCAACAAGGGAATTTCAAAAGAACAAAAATTTCATTACCTACTAACAATCACCTCCCCCTCAGTTTTGAGTAAGGGACTCACAGATTCATTTTGCACTAAAGTTTGTAAGTTACCAACCAAGATTGAATGGACAAATCACATTGTGAAGAAAAGTTAAAGAGAAAGTAAAGACGTGCTTGTTAGTTGAGTTTTTCACAAATCCGGAAGCAAGGGGAGATGGACCCAGTGCAGGTGTAGTTATATAGTTAGATGCTCCATAAATCTGGAGCTGAGCCAGGTGCTGGATTTACAAATGGCATGGAAATAATGAGAATATAAACATTGTAGGACAAAAAAAATGAGAAATTATGAATTGTAGTGAGAATTGTGCCATTTATTAATTTTAAAATCTAAAGAAGGAAATGTAATCTTCAAAAGATTTAAAAGCCTGTGTTTCTAGTGACAATGTTAAATTAATTGATATCAAATATTTACTCATGTTTACTGAACTATCTTTAATTGAGAAATGTTTTCCAAAATTAACAAAGGCATAAAAGAAAGCAATCAGTAATACAAGAAGAACAAGGAGGATGTGGATGGGGCTAGGGGCCAATTCTTTATAATCATTTATGGGAGCTGATTTCTCATTAGCTCACTACAGCTATGTTAGAGAGAAAGGGACATTCCCAAGAGTCAGATTTGTTAATTACTAAAATTAGCAATTATCAAATGAAGTAAAATGTGTTTTAATTCAGGTAGTCTCGGAGGAAATAAGCAGATTGTCAACTAACTACAATGATTTCCTTTTGCAAAATTCCATCACGTTGAAGTGATTATATCTTTAGGCCATTATTAATTTTGCTTACAAGGAGTTTGTAATTGTTTTAGTTACTGAATGTATTTAGTTACCAACTGGATGATTTTAAAAACATTGTGATTTTTAAACTGGCTTTTTTGTGCACTTACTGTTTTATTTTTGCAACTGACATGGTTCTGATTTTGTTTTAAAGACAAGGTCTCATTTTGTAGCCCAGGCAGGCTTAGACTCACTAGGTAGCCTAGATTGGACTAGGAGTCAACAATTTATTGCCTTAGACTCTGGAGTGTTGAAATTATATGAGGAACACATGATGCATTACTTATAAACTTCTTTTAAAATTATTTAAAGTTTCTGATAAAATTGATCAGAAAATTACATGTCTTCACTCCATAATGATAAACCTTCATTACTTAGCATGACAGACTAATGTTGGTATCACACAAAAAATATTTAAAATGTATTGAATCAATTACTTCATACTGGTCTTTAATATTTTTAAAATAGAGACAGGCCTGAACTAACAGGACTCAGTCTTCTTTAACTGTAACATTTTCCTTATTTGTCATTGGAATTATTATTTCTTAGCAATGTGTTGAAAGACTTTCATTTTATAAGTTCTTTTATGTCATATATGTTTAAGAGATAAATACTCGCTTTCATATCAAAATCTGTTATTAAGTCTGTTAATGGCATTCTTTAATTTATAATCAAGCTTTCCATTTTCATAATTTCTATTTTATCCTTTCACATGCTCTCCATTTCTCTCCTTAAATTATCTCTCTGAATTTTGTCTGCCCATTATAGTAAAGCAGAAAGCAAAACATTTTGTGATTTGTATTTATAAATTATTCTTTGAGAATTCTTACATGAATACAATTTGTTATGATGACAGTCACCCTCTATTTCTTCAATACAGCTCCCCCAGTTCCTCAACACACACCAACTGACTTCATGTCTCCTCCTCTTTCTCCTTTTTAAAAAAAATTAACACTGTGTGCATTAGAAGTACACATTTGCGCACAGGTGCGGATCATCCACTGATGACTACTTACCAGTGGCCACACCCTCAAAGTAGACAGGACATCTCAGCACCCGTACTTATTCTCCATGGTCTATATTTGTTTTGCCCCTCTGCTTGGATGCTCCTTGGAACTCACTCAGGGTAATGGAGAGTGGTAACTTAAATGATTTATAACTGGTCAAAATAACGAGAGGAGGTGATTGTGAGCGCTCATCACTAAATGGGCATTTTCTAATTTCTGTATGTCAATTCCAATTTATGGATTACTTTTATAAAATATTTTAATTGAAAATAGATTCTTCTCCCATACAATACATCTCAACTAAATTTTCCCTCCCCCCCACTCCTGTCAGTCCCCCTACCACCTCCTTGCTCCCCCCGTTCTGCTCTCACTCCATTTCCCTTCAGAAGAGAACAGGCCCCAAAGAGACAACAACCAAACATGACAAAACAGGATACAAGAAGACAAGGCAGAATCCCTCATAAGGAGGCTGGACAAGGAAACCCAGTAAGGGGAAAATAGTCCCAAGAGAGGTAAAAGAGTCAGAGATACACTCACTCCCATAGTTAGGAGTCTCCCCAAAGACCAAGCTGATGGCCACAACATATACACAGAGCACTTGGTGCAGATCACTGCAGGCCCTGTACTTTCTACTTAAGGCTCTGCGAGCTCATATGAGCCCTGCTTAGTTGATTTAGAGGGATATGTTCTCCTGGTGTCCTCCATAGCCCATAGACCTAGGGTAGAATCAAATGTGACTGGATTAGTTATTTTTTGAGATTTATTTTTAAAATTATTTCTAATTTTTGCAATTATAATATAGTTTGTTAACATTTTCCCATTCCATTTCCTTCCTTAAGACTCTACCCTGTACCCTTCCCAGCTCTTTCTCAAATTCATGTCTCCTTTTTTTTCAATTAATTGTTACAGACACATATGCACATGGGCACACACACACACACACACACACACACACACTCACACACACCATTTGGTATTTGGTAACCAATTTGTGTGCTCTTTGCTGGGGAAGACCATTCTTCTGATCTTAGCATTCCTTGATTGCCTGTAGTTCTTTTTAGAACTGAACTCTCCTGGTCCTTCTCCATTTCCACTTAAGTGTTCTTGTTTGGATTATGTAGAGGTAACCATGTTGGTGAGACTTTATGAGTGTGATTTCTGATATTCTTAGGTGACACAACAGCTCAATGAACTCACTGTTCCTCTGGCTCTTACACTTGTCCACCCCTGCTTGTGCCCCCTGAGCTTTAGGAGCAGGGGTTCTACTGTGTGCATCCTTTGGGACTGAGCTACAGAGCTCTGCTGTTTGAATTATTCTTGTTTTCTAATTACATTTATGCATTTGCTTATCTTTTGGTCTTTTCCCTCCTCCCATCACGTAGGTCCTGGGAATTGAACTCAGATCATCAGGCTTGGTGGGAGGTGCCTTTAGCCACTGAGCCATCTGGCCAGCCCCTTGTTACTGTTTTCTGTAATGCTCTTCATCTGTTTCAAAGAGGCATTTCTTCTATGAGGGGAGAGGATTGCACTTATCTGTGGGTACAAGGATGAGTATTTTGAAAGTAGTTAGTGAATATAATGATTTAATAAAGTTGAAGTTGTGGGTTTTCCTCCAACATACAGAACTTTGCCAGCTCTGGGTAGTTGGCTAGGCTTCAGGTAGCAGACATGATTTCTCTCTTGTTGAGTGGGTCTTAAGTATAATTAGAAAGCAGTTGGTTGCCACCAAGATATGTATACATCTATTGTGCCATGCTAGATATTGTGGTGTTTCATAGGTATGTTGGTTGCTTCCCTCATTTGGAGCATAGGGATAAGGGAGAGAAATAATTACAGAAGGAAGAGGAAATAAAATAAAGCAACACTAAGGTAAGTGAAAAATCTTTATGAATCATGCTAATACCTATTTATGTAAAAAAAAATCCCATGATACAAGCAAGTTGGTATGTAAATAAACATACATCGTTGAAATGAAAAGTTCCCATCTGGGCTGACATTTCTCTTTCCAAGAAGCAAAGATCATATATAAAAACTGAAACACAGGCATCAGAAGCCCTAATTTGAGTTGTTGGTCAGGGTTGTCCAAGAGACTTCCATATTATAAGCTAGTGCCATTGAATTGGTTGCCTGAAAGAGATGGAATATAAGCCCTTATTGCTGCCCTGAAGACAGGGCTGAGAGAGAGCTGGAACGGACCTGAAATCTTCCTCCCTGGAGACTACCTATCATGGTATCTGGGTCACTTCTGAGAACAGTGTTGGCAACTGCTTTGTCTCTTGAGTGTGTGATTCATTTTAGTGTCATCTATTGTTCTTACTGTAAACTAATGTATTCCATAGAGCAGCGAACACCAAAATAGTCATTTTTCTCTCTGTGGCCATCACTCTTCATGGCAGGTCTACAGCATAAGTGGCTGAATCAGTTTAGTGCTTTGCTCTGATATATATGGCTTATAGAGTTACTATCAGCTTCCTGCACACTCTTGTTCCTTTAGGGTCACCTTGTTCTTAGGATGCAGACTTCTTTTTTTTTTTTCTTTTTTACAATAACATTTCTCTCTTCAGCACAAATCTTCCTTTTGTGCTTGCAACACAGACAGCAACTTTTCCATTTGTCTGCCTCCCCTCTTTTCCTACCTCTAGAAGAAGCAATAAGGTACTGTCTCTCACTGGATGCTTGAAGATCTGAATCAGTGGGTGCTGGAGCACAGAATTGGGAAAGTCAATGTGTAGCTAGAGTTTTTCTCTCTGGGTCCTGACAAGCCCCGGCAGTCCCTTAGCCCACTTATAAAATAAACATACAGACGCTTATATTATTTAAATTGTTCAGCCATTAGCTCAGGCCTACCACTGACTAGCTCTTACTCTTATACTTAGCCCATTTCTGTCAATCTATATGCCACCACGTGTTTCGTGGCTTTAACTGCTGCCTTTACATGATGCTCCCTGGACAGCAGGCTGTCATCTCCTCCCGCTGCCTTCCTGTTCTCTCAATTCTCCTCTCTGCTAGTTCCGCCTATACTTCCTGCCTGGCTACTGGCCAATCAGTGTTTTATTTATCAATCAATCAATCACCTACAGCATCAATGTCTGTTCTGTTAATTCTGACATTAATCTTAGGCAAAGTACACTGTGTCTAGGAAATGGAGCTTTCTATTTACCCTGTTATTTGCACAGAAGTAGGTGTGTTCTTTTGTTCTGTTTTGTGTGTTTGTTTCTTTGTTTATTATCTATACTCAGAGCATTCTCCTCTCTTCCTTTCTCTGAAAGTTAGTTTCATTCCTAGTTTATACTACTGATGCTAACTGGATTGGATGGTATTTTCTCCTCAGTTAGGTCACAATGAAGGGTGCAGAAAGGAAAGGATTGCTTTTCTTTTCAGATATAGCTGCTGCTTACTTCTCCCCAAACCTGACCAACATGAGGGAAGCCATCTCTCTCAATATCCTCAGATTTTTTCAAAATACATCATTTTTCTTAATTAGCATATAACTTGTGTTTTCAATTCTCCATGTAACTACTTGTACTCTCTCTCTTTCTCTCTCTGTCTCTCTCTGTCTCTCTGTCTCTGTCTCTCTCTCTCTCTCTCTCTCTCTCTCTCTCTCTCTCTCTCTCTCACACACACACACACACACACACACAAACCTGCTTAAGTTATGGTTCCAGGTAATAATGTGCTGGCCTCCTGTAGATTTTTAATGTTACCTATATGTACCTGGATTTTGAGCTAGTTGCTTGTCATGAAACTTCACAATTTTGATGGTTGTAATAACAACAGTTGTAAGTTGGAAACAATTTAGAGATAATTCATTACTCTCCTAATTGTTGTAAGAGTGGGGATAGAGTACATAGCAGCTTTTAACATTGCTATTAGTATGCTAGATCCCTTACAATATTAGCCATGAAGTTGGTGGTGAGGATAAGAAAGATATATCTCTTCCACTGGTCTAACAGGCAGAGGTCCAATCCTAAAAGGTCCTCACCATCATGTTCCTTCTGATGTTCTAGGAAATACCCTCTCCCTCATTCCTGGAAACTTCCAGAGACTATTACTGTTCCCCAGCTTATTTCACATGAACTTGGAAAGAACTTAGCGTGAGTGATTAAATTCAATCTCCTGGGGCAAAAAATGTAAAAAGTTATCCTGTAAATGTCTCTTACCATTAGAGTTAACTTTTTTAAAGATAAGATGTTTCAGTTACATCTATTATAAATGAAAGCCTGTTTTGTGGAGTTTTATAAGATCTACAGAAAACATTTGTCTTCACCAAATTTTAAAATTCTATTTGTTGAAATAAAAAAAAGATTTTAATTACTTAATGGAGTGATGGAACAAAACTTTTGTTTTTGTCTTTTCCAGATTAAATGACCTTATCAAAGGAAATCATCTGTCATGATAATAAGCAGTATGCTTCCTTATGAACTTGGCATTCTAATTATACTTGTACTGACATCATTCATACCTGACTCTGAGAATATTCTTTCTTTATATTAATATAGAATATATACAAGAAGTCGATGCATTAAAGAAACAAAACAACATAAAATAATGTGAAGGAAAATAGTATGAAAATGAAGGCAGAAGTTGATTTATTACTATGTTGAATATTAATGATATATTGATCTTGGCACTTTGACTGTGGGTTTTGTGAAAGTAGAATTTTCTGTAGGTAAATCTAATATGCAATACACAAAAAAAGATTTCTGGTATTTACCATACTTAGTACTACAAAATTTGATGGTTTACACAAACCAGACAATCATACATATATTGCCTGAAGAAATGATAATTTCTTATATAATAGAAAGGGGAAACTATAGTTGGTATGTAAAATAAAAGAAAGATGTTTAAGAATATATATATTGCCACAGACAATCAAAAAGAGAATTCCTCAGACACACTCTAATTTCTGCAATAGCTTTATGAAGAGTAAAATACAAGTTTTAACAAAAACCCTATCTAGTGTTCTGCTTAAAAAGAAAATTCAGACCTAGAAATGGACATTTCACTGACCCATACAGTCAATTATTGGCAACAGAATTATTCGAAGCTAGTGCAACCACATAGGTGTATGTTATACGTATTCAAGACCTTGTGTCTCTATTCTACTAAAGAGGCAGTAAAATAAAAGTTTGTTTTAAGTGGAAAAATAAAATAAAATAAATGACATATCAAATGTTTTAATAAAATAAAGTCCTGTATCAAAGTAACAGATGAAATAAGAAACTTAATTGCAGAAGAGTCAATTTCAACATCCAGGATATTAAGTTTTAAAGTTTCTCATTCTCTGTGATGATTAAAATGTGCCTTTTCTTTAACTTCTTCCACTGATCTGTCACAGAATTAGCATTTGCAAGAGTGAAGAAATTGCAAATATGATAATAGAGATTTTTTTTCCTAAAAGAGTAGGGTAGAAATCCCACAAATTACTTACCCTCCATAGACCCAGTATCATTTCCCCCATCCTTTGAGATGATGAACTGTTAGAATAAGTTCAAAGTTGATTATGGCAAAAAACACACAATAATAAATAAATAAAAATATAGTGACCTCTATGTGTTTTTAACCATAAACTGCCCATTGAATTTCATAATGCTTAAATTATGCACATAGCTCACACTAAGCATGAAAAGAATAGATGTATTGGGTTGAATTTCTTTTCAAAGGGGTTTATTTATGCAACAAAAACAACTGAGCAATATCTCCTGTCCCCTCTTTTATATTTTCTTCTCATTTCCTTTACTTTTCTTTCTTTCTTCAAAATAGCTATTCTATTATTTATTATACAGTCACCTGAGCTGTATCTAGTCTGTTCATTGCATACTTATTGGGTTACAAGGAAATTGTTCAGATCATTTTTATTTCATATGAAAACTGAAATGTGAGCTTGGAAGTTGCTTCATTTCATATACAAATCTTGAGACGAAATTTCAGTCAAGTAATTAATTTTAGTTTTTGATTGATAAATCTCCCACCGATTTTGTCACTAATCCCTCAGCTGTCTAAAATCCATTAGAATGTTTTTTTGTTTTGTTTTGTTTTATTTTGTTTTGTTTCGTTTTTTTTTCTTTTTTCTTTTATTTTCTTTTTCTTTTTTTTTCGAGACAGGGTTTCTCTGTGTAGCTTTACACCTTTCCTGGAACTTGCTTTGGAGACCAGGCTGGCCTCGAACTCACAGAGATCCACCTGGCTCTGCCTCCCGAGTGCTGGGATTAAAGGCATGCGCCACCCCTGCCCGGCACCATTAGAACGTTTTGAACAGTTAACACACTAGCCATAAGTTCACCAAGTCACACTGAACACTTCATGAAGAAAAACCTATACCAAGAAAGGCAAAAAAGAGTAAATCCATCCCCATGAACAATTTCTATAGGAATTTTAGGAATCACATACATTGGATGCATCATATACTTTTAAATTATCAAATACTTTATCATCATAAATCATGAAATGATTCAACAAATTTTTAAGGGAGGAATGGCCATTCGATTGCTGATCCTTTGTCAAATGTAGGTCATATTCAGTTACATACAGACAATGAAAAGAGCAATAAACAAAGATTTTTGGTCTTACATGTTATTACGTACTTTCTAATACTGAAATTCAATGACTGACGAAGACGAAAATCAATCTCTAATTACTTTGGCAGTTACACAGGCCCAGCGATTAAATAGTGTTCACTTCACTACTGGGGGCAAATTATCATGGTATGGTTGAATAATTAGTCAACTAATTAAACAAGGCAGAGTCCCTTGTGAAACTAAGATGCTGCTCACTTCAGTTAGCAAGTTTCCACTTCTCTTAGCATTCTTGTGCTTGTGACAGTCATTATTGCCATCACAGGTACAAGCACACAAACTGACATATGATCTTGACCATGAACATTTTCTGGAGCATTTCTTCATCACCAGTCACTATGTGCTAATTTCTAAGGTCACACACTCTCTCCCTGTACTGTTTTAAATTTCTTATCTAAAAGTGATTGTTCCATTTACCAACCTATAATTTTATACATGGATTCATGACTGTGCTCTTGGGTCGGAAATTTGATATAATTATCAGCTTGACTTTCATTCATTGTTGTTGTTGTTGGTTTTTCCTAGACACTAATGTCCCAGTATAAATGATCTCATCTGTCCAAAGAAGTTTGCATTATTGAAAATCTGTTCTTTTTTATTTAAAAACATTTTTTTAAAGATTTATTTATTTATTATGTATACAGCATGTATGACTGCAGGCCAGAAGAGGGCACCAGATCTCATTACAGATGGTTGTGAGCCACCATGTGGGTGCTGGGAATTGAACTCAGGACCTTTGGAAGAGCAGTCAGTGCTCTTATCCTCTGAGCCATCTCTCCAGCCCTTAAAAACATTTTTTATTCATTTTACATACCAACCACAGATCCCATTCTCATCCCTCCTCCTGTTCTGAATCATCCTAAAGTTTCTGAAAAATAAATAAATAAATACGAAATTGAACACAAGAGTTGGGGTGTAAAACACTACTGAAGGCAGTTCTCTGTTAATAGAAACTATTTTCAAAACATTCTACATTCATTCTTTTCTTCACTTAAGATGTTGCCTCAATTTCTGGTGTGGGAAATTTATTTAAGAAATTTATTTATTTATTTAAGGTATGGGCTCCCTGTAGCAGCCACTTCCCATTTTCCCATCTTGTCTCATTCCTCTGAGGAATGTGAAAAAAATTTCAGTCTTCTACTTCTTGCTATCTCATTTTAATGTCATTCTAAAAAATGCATTTTGAGCCGGGCGGTGGTGGCGCACGCCTTTAATCCCAGCACTCCGGAGGCAGAGGCAGGCGGATCTCTGTGAGTTCAAGGCCAGCCTGGGCTACCAAGTGAGTTCCAGGAAAGGCGCAAAGCTACACAGAGAAACCCTGTCTCGAAAAACCAAAAAAAAAAAAAAATGCATTTTGAATTATATCTTAGCATCACTTTTACTACCAATTTCTAGAGAAAGAAATGGTAAAATAAGGAAATAAATAAAAATTGAAAAGATATCCAATAAGAAAATGGTGTTAGAAGGTTGTGTTTTCTTGATCTTTCTTTTCATTTTGCCTTTTTCCATTAGTAAAAATTTCTTACTTTCATTTTATAAAAAAAAATTATATCTACCAACTGTATCCATTATTTACTCTGGATTGATGACTGTTTTTGAGTTTCACTTTTGCTTTGCTTGCTTGATTTTTACTCATGTGATCCTCCACTGTTCCTGTGTAGCTTTAGAGTATTTTAAAAGATGAATGAAGATGAAAATCTGCACTTAGTACCTTCTATTCATTCTACCCATCTACTCAAACATAAAAACCGTATACCTGGGCTGGAAAGATGCCTAACGGGTTCACAGAATATTCTGCTGATGTGGAGGACCCAGGTTCCATTTCCAGGACTCATAGGCTGGCTCACAACCGTCTGTAATTGTAGTTTCAAGGCATTCAAAACCCTCTTTGGCCTTTAATGTCTTCTTCACACACATGTTACAAATAAACTAATACAGACAACCACATACACATGTAGTGCGAGCAGTATATGCAGGGTGGCCTCACATAAAACCAAACTGTCAACACTATTGTGCTCGTCAGGCAATATTTCAAGTTTGTAAATAGAAATTTAAAGACAAAAGTGCTAACTTATCATATAGATGTGTAAAACACAGAGTTAATAACTACTCAGAAGTTTGCTTTCAGCCCCTTCAAAACTTTAATATGACAATGCACACTCTGACTCTAAATGTTGAGTAAATTATGTATTTTCCCAATTATGTTTGACAGTAAAACACAGGTTTGGAAGGACAGCTATTTAAAAAGTCCAACACCCATCTCTCCAAACTCTTGATCTTGACTGCCATTCCGTGTCTGACTGGCTCTTTAAACTATTCTAAATTGAAAAGCTTTTAAAATTTATTTCCTTCTAACAGTAAAAAAATGATTCAAGATTTGACACTCAGTCTACTTGAGTAAGAACAAAATGTATCCAAATTTATGGTTATATTATGGATAAAGACTAGAGTAAAACTAGCTGATACAACAGGGACGTCATAATCTCCAGTAACACGGGTGTTTTTGCCATTATCTGGGTTCAAAGCATTGTGTATGTGTGAATGTCGCTCCATTACCTTTGGTGATTCTGACATCAAGATTTACTATAGAGGTACATTTACTTTCATTCCAGCTTTACCAGCAAAAAACGTGGGTGATGAACATAAGCTTCATAAAAAACTATGTCCTAAAACTGACTCATTACACTTTGGATACATCTCATTATAAGAATAAAAGAAGAAAGTGAAATTCTTACTTATATTTCCACTACCACACACACAAAGGCCATGAAACATACTGATTTGGTACCTGATTCTCAGGGTTATTTCGATCATGTGTAAGTTGAAATGTAGAATTCAGAGTCTGTTAGTTATCCCTGCTACCAAGACTGTTTACATGAGCCAGCATTGCTTCAATTTTACATTCCTCATGAACATGCAAAGCTCCTGAAAGGCTGCAGCAATTCTCAAAATTGACTCAATACACTTTAAAAAAAATTCTTCCCACGAATAAAATGTCCAGTCATTACCACTATTACAGCACTTTGTTGTAATAGATGGCTGAAAGCTTATTTGACTGAACAGGATTTCTGACACATTTTTTTTTCAAAATAACTTATAGAACTGAAGTTGTTTCTTTAGGAAATTTTAAGAAAAGGATATTTGAAACAAGATAGACATATATTTTCCATTATTTCTAATGATATTTAGTGTTCCCTACATGTGGTTTACTCTTTATAACATAGTTTTCAGTCTTTAAAGATTTATGAAACTATATTTCCAGACAGAAAAATCAAGTTAGAATATATGTTAAAGTTCATATAACGTTCTACCCCTGGAAATGGGGTGGAAGGTAAAAGAAATATGGAAAATAACTTGGAACCAAACACATTCCACCTAAGGCAAGAAAGGGATTAGGAAATGGCTACAGCCAACTCAGATATATTTACCTAAAAAAAAAATCATTCTAACAACTAAGAGTTAACCTCAAGACAAATAGTTGAAACAAAAGAAACAGCAAAATCAAATACTTTATCTACTTTCCTCATATGTATTCTTTTTATTTGTATAAATTATATGACCCTGTGGCTTAGCTGTATGTATATTATTTAGTTCTCATCATCACAATCATATGTAGTATTTGACACACCTAGAAAACACAATTTTAATAAACATTTAGTGAAGTACTATATGGATTGGGAATAAATAAATTTATATTTGCAAATTTTTATTTGTAACACAAAATAAAATTTATTTTACAAGCGGAGTATGTAACCAAAAATGTGGAGAAATCTACTTTATTTTCCCAAGGATAAAGATGGTCAGAATAGACTCTTGTTATTCCCTTCTTCCCTAAAAGAGCATCACTGGTTTTGTGATATAATAAGAAATGTGTGTTTTATCTTTATCCCAGTTTCTCTCACAGAGCTCTTAAGACTTTTAGATTTCCCAAATGAAAACTGTAAGAGAAACATATTTCACCCTTGTGACATTCCTGAGTTTATACTGGTAGGATAAGTCTTGAAAGACGAGTTATTTTGTTGTTAACCACATAGTTGGCATGTTTGATCTTTTCAGGTTCACCTTGGATCTCCATAGAAGAAAGACAGTCTAGAGAATGTGGATCACAACTATGCAAAGCAAACCCTATGAAAACCTTAAGGGATGATATTTGTAAAGCTTACAGATTAGTAAATAATTGAGATGCGGGAATGATGGAACACTTATAAGGGAACAGAGGATCTTATCTCCTACCATGCCCCTACAAGCCTCACATCAGGAACCTCCTCTGTATGGCTATTGCTAAGTCCTATTCCTTATAGTAAAGCAGCAAACATAAGTAAAGGGTTTTCTCTTGACAATTACCAGGGAGAAAAAAGAGTTTTAAAGGAAGCTCTGATTTCTGTAGCTAGTTGATGAGTAGTATATGAAAGAAAAGCCCAGGAGGCCCCAACTCTACACAAAGTGCTATAGGCAAATGAGGAAAGCTGGAAGCAGGAGAGGTGGTAATTGCCATGTGGGAGCAGCACACCAATTGGATGTCCAATGTCAAATGGTCAGCCTTGAAAACATACATACAAATAATGTAGATGAACTCAATAGGTTATATTTAGGAATTAAAAATGTGTATACATATACTTACATGACTGTAATAAAAATTAATGAGAAACAAGGCAATGGAATTTTTTTAAACATATTCTTCTCTCAGATATCATATCCCAACTGCAATTTCCCCTCCCCCCTCTCCTCCCAGTCCTACCCCACCCTAAACTCCCCTTTCCCCAAGATCCTTTATCTTCAGAAAAAGGAAGGCCTATATTTTCAGGGATCATTTCTATAGTTTGTTACTAGAGGCCATAAATTTGAAGGAGAGTGCAGAGGGCTTTATGGGTGGGTTTAGAGCCAGGGAAGGGAAGGAATAAATGTTGCAATTATAATATAATCTCAGAAAAGTAGACAAAGGAAGACGGGGTGTGAAGGAGGGTATAAAGCAGGAAAATGTAGGGAGGGAATGACACAATTACATAATAATCTCAAAAAATCAAAGGTGCAATAAAGAAAAGTAGATTGGTCTGGACCGGTAATTGGCAAATGACATAAGAGGAATCTGAACTCTTAACATGTGGCTCGAACACAAGCAACTCCGTAGGACAGAATTTTCAGAACTGGAGAGTCATCATAATCATTTTGTATGAGAACAGGAGAATACACATAAACAAGATGTTATTTTTTTCCACATCTAGAATCAATTTTGAGTAATGAAACCCTAATTCACAGTGTCTTTAAGTTAAATAATGTTTATGTCTTATTCAAGGTTATATCTATACAATCCAGTAGTTTGGAGCATATAAAACATGTTGCTGAATTATATTTGACCTTGAAGTCGAAGATCCTATCATGAGAACTAGATGATTCATTGTTTCTATTCCTCAGAAGAGTGTCTTTAGAATCCATCCTAATTTCTAGGTAGGGTCAGAGGTCTGCCATTAAAATGGCAAAGAGATGACAATAAAATGAAGGGGCTTAGAAGTTACTTTGTATCAAGATAAGAGCATGAATACTAAATATTCAGCATTAAATATCAGACATGGAGGCAGAGTTATATCAGACTGGGGACCAAATTGTAGAGTTGAGATGGTCAAATAGAGACTGATCCAGGTAAATTTTGATCATGGTGGTTGTAACTGGAGCTATACCTGGAAGTATATGTCAGACCATCCTTATCTACTTCAAAAGCTTTGAATGTTAAATGTACATTTTGCTTCACTAAGGTTTTGCTTAAACTTGTTATTGCAAAAGAAATATGGAGTTCTGTGTTGTTCAGAATGCATTGATTCCCCAGGCTCTAGTGCCTGATCTACATGGTGGAGGTTAATCCTTATCATGCTAGAGTTCAGTCAGGCAAACTTGAAAGTGTTTATGCAATTCTAGGTCTGAAAATCAATACAAAATGTTAAACTCAAAATAGTGAAGGGAAAGTAGAAAATAAGGTAGATATTGCTCAGAAGCCTTGATATCATGAAATGGATAACAAAAGCTAGCCAAGAGGGGGTGATGGATGTGCCATCCTAAAAGGCTTGGATGTGACAGTTCAGCAACACTCTAAGTTCTGTAAATGAATGTCCCCAAATTGATTCTCCCAAAACTGTCTGTTTGAGAGAGTGGAACATAAGGAAGAAACAATGTATAAAGGAAGAAAACTTTCACATTGTGCAATATCTTCATCATGCAAGATTATTAAATTTTGTTTGGTGATGATTTATCAAAGGAATGTGAAAATAAAAGAAATAGGAGACCACTTCTTGAGAAGGTGAATTGACCTTTTAATTAGAGCAATTTAAGACTGCAGTCTCTCTGCAAGTGGGTAGAGACTATGCAAATGTGGGTCAGGAGGACTGAGGGGTTTATAGGGTGGAAAGGGGAATTCTGGGGATAGAAGATTTCACCCACAGGAAAATTCCTCTGCAGTCTCAAAGCAGTAAATACCATGGGAAGTTGGTATGTTGAGCTTCTCAGAAGCTTCCAGAATCCTTTCCGTCCACAGATGTTTATCACTTAAGTAACTTCCTCACACTATGAGGTTTTGGGTCATTATCTCTTCAAATTTCAATTTTGCTATACAAGTACAACTGTATTTTTGAAGGACCTGATGGATCTCCTTGTTTGGAATAGCACAGGCACTTGAGACACATTGTTACTAAGGCTTAGCCAGACACCAGTGCTAGCTATCTGCCCCATGAATTTCTTATGTCTAGAATTAGGCAAAGTTAAACCAGGAATCACCAGCCATGCTGGACCACGTTTCAGTACTTACTTCCTGTGGGCAAGTGGCTTTCTTGAGTTTTTGGTTGACACTATTGAAACTCATCTTAAGCTAAAATTTTCTGAACACCTCATTTGCAATCTGTAGTGTAAAATTTAATCTCATCAAATGACCAATGCCTTACCTTTATGTAAGAATGATTTTTAATTAAAAAAAGCTATTTATTGCCATTATTATCTTGGTTGCCTAGGTCAGACTCCCCACCGTGATGCAAGCTTGTGAAAAGTATCACTTCTAAAGGTGGGACATCTTCAAGTAAGTTTATTTCATAATTGTGCTTTTCCCAATGAACTATTCATCATCCTTTTTTTTTTGTCCTCAGCTAATGGAATTTGAAAGTTACTGATGCATCACATTGTCTTTAGCCATGATATTCTGATGTTCTTGCTAGGTCATTTTCTTATTGATGAACTCACCTCCGGATGAGGTCTCAAAGTAATACCTCACCGTTCAAGGTATATCAGACATTCCCTAAGTTCCAATATAAGGCAGATTTTTGTAAAAACACTATATATATCATTAAAATTCAGTGCTGTTTTATTTCAAGGCAAATGTGCTTCACAGTTCCTAGTATGTTGGATGACAAGAACTTTGCTCTCTGGCCAAGAGTGCCCCCTTTCCCTTTTTTTTTTCATGAACATTTTGTGCTTTTCAAGATCCCTTACATGTAAAAGTGAAATGCTACAGATTTGTCACCGCCTCAGCAATCATATATTGATCTATTTGTCCTCCCTTTGCTCACATTCAGTGACTCCAAATTGCTTAAGTACTAAAAGCTCTCAAGGTAGTGACCTGAAATATTAACAGGTTACATCACCTCATTAAGCAAAAGAAACTGCGCTTATTCAAAGTTCATAGAGCTGACATTGCATTTATCCAAAAAATTATTAATGTTTGGATGAAAGTGTAGTAGAAAGGATACACTACACCTGAAGACTGAGTATTATTTAACTTTCCATGGGCTACAGCAATTTCACCCATTAGTTATTGCCTTTGCAAAGTAAAGATTAATGATGCTAAAATGGTACATTTTAATGCAATCAAGTTCTATTTCTTTCTAACTATCTCATATGTTGATGATCTGGCTTTTTTTTTTTCAGAAATAGCACAAGTTCACTTCAAGGAGAAAGACAACCCTTAAATAACAGGGCAATTATTATTTTAATCAATAGCAGTATTATATTTTAAATTAATCTTCAAAAGTCCCTGAAGCTAAAATTCTAAAAGTCATTAATCAATTAAGCAAAAATACTACACAGTCTTTCAGAGCAATCTACCCGTCTCCTGAAGGTTGCTTGAACTGCCTTACAGGATGAAAATTTAACACTTTCCCTTCACTTTCATTTGCTGTTTTATTTTGCTTTCACTAAGCACAACTGAATAAAAATATTTATGTTCATATCATTCCCCTGTGTGTGAAATTAATGCAGTGCTATAAATATGAGCGCTTTCAGATATTTAGGTTGATCTCCTTTTCTCTGAAAATTCAAGAATCTGTAAAGGAAGGGTATTTTTGTCATTTCAGTCAATAACCTGGATAAAATGTTAAAACTATTTTTTCTTCGAAAGTATAAGTTTTTCAAAAATTTTCAATTTGAAATCATTTCAGAGACGGTGGAACATGTCCTTGTTTAATGTATCTAGGCCATGAGCATGTGGGTTTTTTATCTTTTTATTTATTTTTTTTTGTCACAGAAGCCATAATGCATCTCATATAGGTGGAAAGTTTCTCATTTAGGCTTTTAAAGATGTATTACATGTTAAGTTTTCAGAAGGTGGAAGAGTAAGTGATATTCTCTGAATCCAGCATCCTTAGAAAGGCCTGAGACTCAGATAATGGGATCCAACCATTGACATACATATGTTTCTTCTTGTTTGGTGACAGCTGTAGACCTAATCCCTACATTTCTAGATCCCTCCTTAACTGAGATAAAAATCAAATCCTTTTAAAAACTCCTCCTTTCTTCTTAATAAAATATCTAGTATACAATTTTTAATAGTATATGTTCTCCTGTCTCCAGCAATTAACAATGCCAGCTGTTTCTCTGTGGGCTTGTCTCTGATCTTTAATATTTATCAAAATTCCTTTTTATCTCTTCTTTCTTTATTAAAAGAAAATACCAACCACAGATCCCCCTCTCATCCCTTCTTCCGCTCAACACCCAAACTTCCCCCTGCAACCTACCCCCCATTATCTCCCCTGGAAAGGTAAGGTCTCCCATGGGGAGTCAGCAAAGCCTGGTACATTCAGTTGAGGCAGGTCCAAGTCCCTTCCCTCTGCATCAAGGCTGTGCAAGGTGTCCCACCATAGGTATGGACTCCAAAAAGCCAAAATTCTTAAGTAGCATTTGCAGCTCGTAATTATCTTTGAAATGACAAATCTAAATAGTTAGAAAATGAGTCATTTAAATGAAATTGCTCGGGAAGAATTTATACATGATAAATATCAAATTCAACAACTTATCATTTAAGATAATCAAGGGTTATGTGACTCTCCATAGTAAGTGTTTTATTGGGGATTATTTCTGTCTTCTCACAATCTCTGACAAAGGCTCTCCATCTCAATTCTTTTAGCTATCGCTTTGGCTTCTTTGGTTGCTTTTGCGCTATACCTCACAGACAATACTTTTAGTTCCGAAATTCATTTAACTCTCTACTTATTCAAATATTACCTCATTCTTCTGTAATGTTCTTCTTGACACAGATTAATTGAGTTGATGTTTCAGTCTGAGACATTTTAAGTGCCATGAAACAAGGGAGATGGATCATCATTTGTGAATAGACACTTACCATGAGAGAAATGATGTCAGTTAGAGGCCCTTAGTGAATAGAACGGTGTTATCCCTTCAGGGATCGCTGAGATAATGCAGCTTTCAATGTTGTCTTTCAATGTTTCCTTGGAAAGAGTAACTACAGTCATAAAAACAAGAAACTGCCTGTTGTATTGTAATAGTTGGTAGAAATATTAGAGCAAATGATAGAGCTTATCAAAGGATTTGAGCTTGTTTATCAGGCACGAAACTACATGACATATTTTGTAGTGTCCCATTGATTCTATGTCAGAGCTCTAGGAGATGAACATGTTAATATGCAAAACACATAATTGCTTTAAAAAAGTGTTACTAAAGGATTTTTTGAGGTTTTATTGAATCTACTAATTAAGACGATAAATTTTGGCTGTACGTCTACTATCATCATCAATGAAGAGGATTTCTTTTGTTAGTGTGTCTATTTGATTAAAATATTCTTCCTACCAATGAAAATACCATGGTCCGTAAACTCAATTCTTCAAAAAATTTAAATTATACCTCTGTTTCTAAAAATATAATAGATACTAACACAACACTGGAAAAGGTATAAAAGCCTGGAGGGTGTGGCTACTCAGTAGATAAAGTGCTTGCATGTAAGCATAAGCAACTGAGTTTGGATTGCCAGCCCCAGTGTAAAAAAAAAAAAATCAGCTATAGGAGAGACTGGCAGATCCCAAAGGCTCACTTGTCAGCCAGTCTAGTTGAAAATGGCAAGATACACATTCAGTGAGAGGCATTTTCTCAAAAATGACCTCCGTCCTCCACTACATGCCCATGAATGGGTGAACACACACATACACAAACACACAAACAGAGTGGGGAGGCAAAGAGATATAGAAACAGAGAGACAGAAAAAGATTTATAAAAGGACAAAGACAAAACTAATTAATTAATTAATGAATAATTCTAGCATAATTACCTAAATAAATTACAATAACCTTAACTATAATAAACCTGTGATAAGATTGTAAATATATCTGATGATTGTTCTTTAGGATTTAGAATGGCAATGTAATCTTTTTCAGTTATGGTATATATACATTCTGTGGTCCTCAGTGTTCATGACTTACCTTAGCATCCTGTCCTCAGATATCCGGTT
Organism: Peromyscus nudipes; assembly: GCA_902168325.1. Taxonomy (NCBI): domain Eukaryota; kingdom Metazoa; phylum Chordata; class Mammalia; order Rodentia; family Cricetidae; genus Peromyscus; species Peromyscus nudipes. The sequence continues at coordinate 51,019 of CABHPH010160738.1, read as the reverse complement.
ATCATCCCTGTGTTCCTATTTTCTTGGGCAAATGCAACTTTTTGTAGCCTTAACTTTCTAATACTAAAATGACTTGTCCTGTATTTCACTGTAATTATCCATTTATACTGATATTTCTGACTTAAAAATTCAGAAATTTTGACAAAATTTTATGACAAAAACCATTACAGGGATGTGAATGGAGTTAATGTGCTAAGATATTATGATTTTTAAACAACAAATTCATTTTCATATACATGTATACATAAATATATAAATATCTTGTTTTCCTGTAGTGTAAATTATGATTTTGTATCAAAGATACCTATAATAATACACTAGTTGAAATCTTAAGTCTTCAAAAGCCTAAAGATAGCTGGAAATTTTGGCACATATCAGTAATTACAATACTCAGAAGCTTAAAATGCAATCTATTATTATATATACATATATATGTGTGTGTATGCATGTATCTGTATATATGTGTATGTGTGTGTTTGTGTATCATATATGTGGAAAGATATGGGCAAACATATATATGTACATATATATGCACACAGTAATAATGCAGTCATTGAGACTGAGAATGTTATAAACAAGCAATCATAAAAATTAGGCAATAATCAAACATTCATCTCTTTGGTCAGATGAATTTTTTGAGTTTTGAGGAATTAAAGAATTTGATTAAACCCTATTGATTGTAATTGTGTTATAGTACTTTATACAGTGCATATATATGTATATATATTAAATATTCAAAATGTTGAATTAAATTATACTTGGACCAAGTGAGTACTTATTCAGCTTCTGATTAATTAGAACTCTATTAATCACTGTCAGAATTACAACTGCTTTGCAGGAACTTTCACATCTTTAGGATATGAGGACCTTGTCATTGTCGTTGTGTAACATTATGGAGATATAAAATCATGGCATGTTTTTTGACCCTGTCACAGATATAATTGAACTTGTACTCAGGTAGGTAAGCTTATGTACAGTGCAGGATGTGGGCTAACAGCTATAATGAAGCACAATGGACTTTTGAAAAGCTTGACTGGCTTAGAAACCCCACTCCCTCAGTAAACGGACAAAGTGTCAGCATCTTCTACATGTCAACAGTAGACCAGAGTCAAAGGCAGGCTGTGACATGGACTCTGTCATTCTGTTTCCATTTGAGAATCATAAAAGAAACAAGAAAACAAAAAAATCAAAATATCAACACCAAAGCCTTGCAATATTTTACAAGACAAACTTTGCAGCTACCTAATATTTGTCAGTAAAACTCAATCTTTTACAATTAGTTACAATGGATTAGTATTCCCTGAAAATAGGATTTCTGAATGAAAGTTATGACTAAAAATATATTACTGTCAAGTATGTGACAAAACAGGAATATATTCATTCCCCTAAATGGTTGATGTTGTATAATACTTCTGTATACTGTGTGAATATATGTAAAAGTCACAAGCTTCAGGGCAGCACATAGATTAATAGAAATGAGTTAAATTTTAAGAGTTAGTAAGTGACAAGTCTGAGCTATTGACCCAGCATTTATAAGTAATATTAAGCCTCTGAGTGGTTATTTGGGAACTGGCGGGCAACAGAGGAATGTCTGACTACAGATGGTACAAATAAGTATCACATACATTTATTTGGGAATATTAGGTTGTTCCCAAATATGTCAGGCCACATTTATGATAAGTTTTCCCTTGGAGTCTTGAAAGATAATGACCATGACAAATTTATTTAAAAAAAATGTCAAAAGAGGATAACTGTGAAAGAAAATACTGAGATCTTTAAGACACAAAAGAATAAAACGCAGACCTTCCCTCTTTATTCTAAGTCCACAGAAAATGTTAATTTATTTATTTGTCTATAGCTATTCACAAGGTAATTGTATAGCTTGTCTTTGTTTTACCTTTAACTATTAAATTGCATTTTCTCATAATAGTGCCACCCCAAGACAGAGCCACATATAGCACCTGTGACATATGATGTCTTAAATATACAATTAGAATCCACCCCGTAAGGACCCATGGCATGTTATACAAGTGGCCAACTGAAAAAAAAACAAAGAAGCAAACAAAATAACCCCTTGTACTCTCAAGTTTACCATTTAACAAGCTGTTAATCCACCCAAATAGACAACCCATATCAATGACCTAAGTAACTTTCCTCCATCTGCTATAAAAGAACATCTAGCCTTTCTCTGCACTACACTCTCTTTGAGGAACCACCCTCTTCTTTCCTGCAGTATATTTAAGTGAATTATCTGTTTCTTTATGTTTGGGTAAATTCACCACTCACATCACAAGCCTCCCACATGATGTTTAACATGGCCAGCAGTTCTCCCATTTCACGGAAAACATTCTCTCTCTCTCTCTCTCTCTCTCTCTCTCTCTCTCTCTCTCTCTCTCTCACACACACACACACACACACACACACACACACACCTCTATCTGTATATACCCCCTTCCCTCTTGCTTTGTGCTTTGTCTCTCCCACCTCTTCATTGTCCTTAATTTTGCCTGAAACTAAGTGTCTGTCTAAATGACAGCAGAAAACATTTTGCATATGTTTAAAAATAGGATTCTTAGGCTTAGTATGTAGCTCAGTTTTTAGATTGCATTCCTAACATGAAGGCAGTCTCAAGTTTTATCCTCAATACCACATAAATTAGACTTGGTAGCACATACCTATAACACCACCACTAAGAAGGTAGAGGCTGGAGGGTCAGAAGCTCAAGGTCATCTTCAGCCCTATAGTGAATTCAAGAGGCTGTGCCTCAATGATAACTAGATAAATAAATAAAAAAATGTCCGGCTGAGTCCATGTAGTGTTGTTTGTATGTATATTTGTTTAGAGCTGACTCATTGATCTCCCCCCCTTAGCAGCCATCAATTATCTGTAACTTTTCATCTAAGAGTGGGGCCTTGTGAGATTTCTCCCATCATACCAACTAGTGTGGTCATTGCACAGGTCATTTTCAGGCAACCATATTGTTGAGATTTCTTTGGTGCAGTTTATCATAATACACAGAGGTAATTTTGGATTGTTTCATCTGTACATGTTTAAAGGCATTCAAAATCAAAACAGCAATTCAGTTTCTCAAAAACCGACTTTAGATACAAACCATTTATTACTACTAAAGGAAAAGGGAAGAATTTCTTTATAACTTACCAATTTATAAAACTAAAAAGACATAAATCAAGGAATTATACTATATTTTCTGGTTATAAATATACTTGAAGTATTGCTAATACTGGTAGTGTCTTTCGCTTGCTATAGTTGTGGTAAACAAATGACTGACAGTTTAATTGCTAGAGGATTGGGCACCCTTGACCTAATGGCTATTGCTTCCACTGTAATCCAGAGGAGAAGTTTTTGGATCTGAGAAGCAGCACCAGCCTCCAAGTTTGCTTTTGGAGATTTTCCATTTGCTGGTTCTCTTTGACACCATCATGACACTTGCAACCCTGTGCTGCAAAAACTACTACACACACTGAGTGTCAAAGGGAGCGTCTTCAAGAACCAAGAAGTCATGTGTGTCCTGCATTTTCTCACCACCACATCTGGCCAGGCACTGAGTTCTGTGGGTTCTGCCTCTAATGGTTCTTGATTCTGAGTGCTTTTCTTCAGCACCACTATTACAATGTTATTAGCACCAACATCCCTGGCAGCCTCTGAAATGAAACATACACTATTCCGCCTTATCCATAATCTGTACTAGAAGGGCAGTTCCATTTAAAAACCCAAATGCACCGCACTTACCTGCTTTGTTCCCATCTTCAATGTGCTCATTTTCTTTGGCACTGCGTGAGATTCAAGATATTTTTTAACTTCAATTTACATAAACTGAATGTTTAATTCCCCAAGGTTGGCATTTGCTATAACTATGACATAGATTTCATGTTATCCAGATTCTGATTAAATAATGTTTTGAAATAGTCACACTTGACCTATGAAAAGCATTAGAGATTAAGTCATTTATCATTCTCAGATAACTTTTATTGCACCTATAATGGATCAAGGGTAATCAGTGGAAAAAGCATTAGTGTTTAATGTTTGAAGAACATATCCACCAGTTACAAGATAAGCGTGTTACACAATCCAGCATTTAATTTTTACTTTAATAGCATATCTATTTCAATAAATGTAGCCTATTGCAGTTTCTTATCCCTTACAAATTTAATTAAATGGATGGACAAGATCTTTCTACAGTGCCTAAAATTATCTCTTTTTTTCTTATGTCATGAATCCACAGATGAAAAGGATTTTCTCTTGAACAGATTCTTCTACTCTTGGCCTGCTTTGTCCCAATTTCTTATTTATTCTAGTATTAAACACACAAGCTATGAAAATTTTTATAAGAATAGACAGTCCTTAATGATTGTGCATTCCTTTAAGACAAATACAAATATGTGGATATAACAGATTAAAAGAAATAAAAATAAGTGCACTGTTTTAAATCAGGAAAATCACTCATTAAGTTCACATATACAGACATAGCCTTACCTATGGAATACTTGAGCTTTGTTTTACTTGTCTTTATTTTTATTTGTAGTAGCAAAATGTTTTAGCAATCAGTTTGTCCACGTTGCTGTTTCTATCATACATTTCCAATACTTAATAGCATTTTACGGCTCTTCTATCTTCAACTTTGTACACTTGTCATGAGCACTTTCTAAATAGAATTTGAGGGTATTACTTAAATTTTTAAATTTGACTTTTTGACTATTCAATTGGAATATCACAAGCTCTTTTTTGAATCAGAATGGATTTCTCAGAGTGTGAAATTTGGAACCAAATCATCTCCAAAGTATACAGCCTGCTAATAAGGCCAGATTTTAGTACAGTATTTTATCTACTTAATGTTTTTTAAAAGGATTTGCTTATTTGTATTTTATGTGGATGGCTCTTTTGCCCTCATCCCCTACTATTTCTGTGCACTGCTTGAACGCAGTGTCTGCAAAGGTTGAACATGGGCATTGGATTCCTGGGAAATGGAGTTACAGATGGTTGTAAACTGTCACATGGTTGTTGGGAATGATATTCTGCTCTTCGGCAAGAGCAGGAAATGCTCTTAGCTGCTGAATTGTTTCTTGAGCTCCATTATCTACTTCAGTTTATAGACAGTTGTAGAGCAGGAGATAGAGAAAGGTGTCATTATTTCATTGGATCTACCCAAGTGTACCATCTCCTTCGTCTATAACCCACGTGAGCTATGTGCTGCTTTCCCACACAGGAAGGCGGCCGCTGCGTAGTTCACTTCACGCCAGTTCTGTACCCTGTGACATTCACACAGGTCCATGCTGGAAGCCAACTCGCATTTCCCAAGGCAGGTACAGTTTCATTGCCAATCAGTATTCTCATTCATGCTACCCACGTTGTTTCTAAGCAGATCACGTTTTGGAAATCTGAAATCATGCTGTAGAGAACATTATTAACTACACCCAGCAAACAAATTACCAATTTACTCAATATTTATGTTATTTTGAAATTAAGTCAACAAATTATATTACAATTTAATGAGAAAATATATTGAATGAACTATATAAATATAGTTAAAATGTGACCTTCAATGAGTTTAAATTCACATATGTGCATTTTATTAATGTTTTGAGATTAAAGTATAATTACATTGTTTACTTTTTCCTTTCTTCCTTCAAAGCCTTCTCATGTACTCCTCCTTTCTCTTTTTCAAGTCCATGGTATCTTTTTCTTTAATTGTTGTGTATTTTTACTTGATATATAATATATATACATATATACATATGTATGTCATATGTACATAAATATATAAATATAACCTGCTTAGTCCACATATCGTTACTCGTGTGTATATGTTTTTTTTGGGTTGACCTTTTGGAATTTGTGTACAAATTGTTATTCTCTTCCCTAAAGGAAACTATTCCTTCTGCTATCAACAATCTTTAGATTACGCTGGTTATTTTTCTAGGGTTGAGGCCTCCTGATCTTTCCCCTTTACATCTTAGGATATTTATTGGTGTCATGTTTAAGCAGCCATGATGGCAAGATGTTAGGGATGAAGCTTCTGACCCTTCTAGGAGACATAAGCTCAAAACAATCTTTTTATCCTCTGAGTCTTGCAAATTTTTCCTCTCTCTTCCCCAATGAGCCCTGAACTTTATATACATGAGTTCATATATATTATATATATACTGTAATTGGGCTCTACAACTCTGCAAAATTCATATTTTTGATATCTCATTAGACAATATTATTGTATTTATTTTAGTTTTATTCATGTGTGTATCTGTGTCTGTGTGTATGTATTCATAATGAGTATGGGTGCCTAGAGAGACCAAAAGAAAGCATCAGATTTCATAGAGCTGGAATCAAATGTAGTTGTGAGCTGCTTAACATGGGTGCAGGGAACTCAAGGGCACTATTTAACAACTTAATTATCTTTTCAACCCCTAGGCAAACTTTTTATTCTTCAAAACTTTCCTCCTTTTCTCCAATTCTGGTGGCTATAAACTATTCATTAGAATTTTGTTATTAGGCCATATATATATATATATATATATATATATATATATATATATATATATATGCAAATTTTAATGCATGGATGATCCTGTATGAAGAAAAGCATTAAAATCCCCATCATCAATCATTAACATTTGAAAATGTGTTTTATGATATGGATAGACAAATGACAATCTTCCAAGTAAAGATATGTGAGCAAACTAAATGGCTCATTAGTCAAGCAAAATTAGATGGGCAAGGTCCCAGTTATATCCTGATGCGTAGCAACCATCCCTAAAACTTACTGTACTAAAATAATGATGATTTTTTTATGTTGCATAATTTCCTATAGTAAGAACTCAAATCAAGCTGCCTGAATAATTCTGATCCATGCAGCACTGAAGAGGTCAGTAGTGTCATTCAAATTGGCAGGGGGTGGGAGGCAGCTTCACAGAAATGTGTGGCATTTGGCAAAGATGGTTGTAGGCTATTTTTATTACAATATCATTAGCATTTTGTAAGAGAAAAATGAATATTGTTTTGACTAAAGCTTCTCACATGAAAGCAGTGGTCCTACAGCAAATGTTTCTTTCTACAAATAATGTTCGATCTACAACATACTTTGTAAATTGCACAAAGAAGATGTTGATTTTTTTAATACTACATTAGTAGAAGTAGTTGCAAAATTACTTATGTTTAAAGGAGAAATACAGAGATGACTTTTATATGAGAAAAAAGTCTGAGAATGTCTGTATATATAGTTTTCAGTATTAACAGGGACATTGTGGAAAAACAACCACCATGTGTAGGACCCTAGGAAAATGTGATACAGTGAAGAATCCCTAATACAGAAAATATGCAGGATGTTCTAATTATGTTGACTTATTTTCTACTTGGTAGACTTGATTGATTAACATTGCACATTCTAACTTCAACTAAGCCAGAAAGAAATGGCTAGTAATATTAACAAATATAAAAGTTAATTCTAAAACTAAATAATTTTTAAAAATATCAAGCAAATGATACAAATAACAGAGTAATTTATTAACTCAGACATCTTAAAGCAGCTTAAATTTACGTAAATTGCTTGTTTTCACATTTTATCATTCAATCTCCTCAAATTCACTACTTCCCCTCAAATTCACTGCTTTTTATAATTTGCACTCCCACACCAAAGATACTGTAATGCATCAAAATTTTTGTGGATGATTGAAAAGTTTGTGTAATCATTTCCCAGTTTTTCTTATGAAGCAAATGCATTTTTATTTATGAAAAGTGGCAAGTCTTTATAAAGAAGTTTTACAAAGTATAGTTTTATTGCAATAGAGACTGTCTTGAAATACCTGAGGAAGTTTGAAGAACAATGAAGGACAAAGGCAGATCCCAAAATGGTTCAGAGGAGAATACTCTGTAGACATATCAACTTAACCACAAATTAATTAAATGGTTTCCTTTCAGTTATACCCACAGCTAATAATGCTCTCAGAGTGATATAATTTGAAAACGTTGAACTTTTTTTTTTAAAAAAATTGTAAGGCTTAGAAATAACAGTAGCACAAAATGATTAGGAAAAGAATCATGTTGAGGTTTGGAATATACAAAATGCCACTGTATGTATGCTGTGGATGTTAACATATGTGCATAAAATATAGACATATAGATTTCTATATTCATAATATATATCGTAATTGAATTTTTGAAATTGTAAATTGTGGATTTATAGACTATGTACTTAATCTAACCAAAATAAATGGTTCATAGTTGCAACATTTTCTCTGTCTATACTGCAGCGACAAAACCTGCCTGTAACGTGCTAGGACCCAGTATGCGTTTATTGAATCCAAAGAGAGTCTCTTTCAGTTTATGAAACGATAACATCAGGTCATGAATTCAATGTGTTTGCTCTCCGAAGGAAACTCATTCTAGTGAAGAGAGGTGTTACTATGTCACGTAATACCCTGCTTTTCCTTTTTGCTAGTCACTTACACATACTATCTTTTCTTTTGTTAATACCCGGTCATAGTACATACTGACTCCTTTTCTGAAACTTTTCTTATAGTCATACTAGAGGGAATATTGTTCAAGATTATAATATTTTTAAAAAAAAATTTCCCAAAGAATTTAAATGTATCTTCCCAAATAATTTAAATGTATCTGCTTAGTCTAGTTTGTAAATGTGAAACAAGTACAATTTTCTGAATCAATGATGGTGAACCCGTTGGCTTAGGAAGACATTTTATTTAGGAAGACAGGTGTACAAAGAAGTGAGTTAAAAATTATTTGACTAAGCTACGGGCAGCCTTGAGTCATTAACTTCATATCTGTGTGCCATTTGAGCATCCGACCAGCCAGGTAATTATTGAGTCTCTATAACGCATTCAACAGTACTTACTCCTTACTGCAAGAAACGCACAGAACTCTGAAGAACTTTCAGGTTTCTGATTATCAGAAACCAGTGTCAGATAGGACATCCATATTGGATTGCAGGATTCTGAGAATGGGAAAATGATCCATGCTAGATTCTAAGAAAGATTTCAATGAAGAAAATGGAATACTGAACATATGCAAATAAAGGCAGAGAAATAATGATATAAACATCAGTGTACAATCTTGTTATGAAGTTTAACCAAGAGGTTTATGGTATGACTTATGGCATTCATAAACATTGAAGTATCTAGAAGAGAAAGTAGGAAGTAGTCTTGAACTCATTGGCATAGGAGATCGCTTCCTAGGTATAACACCAGTAGCTCAGACACTGAGACAAACAATCAATCAATGGGACCTCTTGAAACTGAGAAGCTTTTGTAGAGCAAAGGATACGGTCAACAAGGCAAAGCGACAGCCCACAGAATGGGAAAAGATCTTCACCAACCCCACATCTGACGGAGGACTGATATCCAGAATATATAGGGAACTCAAGAAATTAAACATCAAAATTCCCAACAGTCCAATTAAGAAATGGGCTATTGAACTAAACAGAATTCTCAGCAGAGGAAACACAAATGGCTGAAAGACATTTAAGGAATTGATCAACATCCCTAATCATTAGGGAAATGCAAATCAAAACAACTCTGAGATACCACCTTATGCCAGTCAGATTGGCTAAGATCAAAAACACTGAGGACACCTTGTGCTGGAGAGGATGTGGAGCTAGGGGAACTCTCCTCCACTGCTGGTGGGAATGCAAGCTTGTACAGCCACTGTGGAAATCAATATGGCGCTTTCTTAGAAAATTGGGAATCAATCTCCCCCAAGATCCAGCTATCTATCTATATGATACTACATTGAAGTATCTATCTATCATATCTATATATATGAATGTATATATGTTTGCTTCAAAACATTGTCTGGAAACATTTAGGCACAACCTCACATTACTGATAGTGAACATGGGCATCCACAGTTATTCTGTTTTCCTCTCACCATGAAATATTCTAACCATCCTTCATACCCTGTAGGTACTTCTCATTATCACAACTAAGTTTTTATTAACACATGTTTGTTGGGCTACACGTTGTCCACATCCTACACTGAAAGGTTTTCAGATCTACATCTTGTTAGAGAATCAACACTTTGTCACCATGAACTCTTCACATGGAAGATTCTAAAGACCAGGACCTGTGCAATAAAAATTAGGATAGAAGCCAATTTTCTGTTCTCATCACTACCGAATGATTAGCAAGTTGCAACACTAGTTCTCTTTTAACTGATGGTATCTGATTATTCTGCCAGCCAATCCCTTTGTAGACACTAAGATTTCCTGATAAAATTGGCCAAGATTTGTCTTTCTATCTATATGAATTTTTAAACAACCTTCTATCCTCCGTAATAACACAACTGAAAAACATACCAACTTCCCATGTTTCGGGCTTCCATTATTCCATTAATTCATTAATAAAACCATGCAACTAGCAGGGACTGCCCTGAATTCTGGGTTCTGTGTTCTCACCAGTTTTTTCAGTAACTTTTCACTTTACTCCTTTCTACTTCAATTTAGTAGACATTTACTGCTCTACCTGCTTCAAATATTATCCTTCCTACTCAAATTGAATTAAACTCTTACTCAATTATTAAAGCTACTCAGATGTTGATTCTTCTTTGGTACACTATATCTGTGTAAATATATTGACTTCCTTCCTTGTGTTGCAGAATTTGATTACAGTGTATAATACATTTGCTCCCTTTTCTGTGTTGACAGGTGACCTTGAGTAGCCGTGTGGATTGATCTTATCTATCATATTTTGTCCCTGGTAAATAGTAGTAATTCCAAATGCCTTATGAAAACTCTCCTAGGAATTCAATTTCCTGAGTTATTATTTTTCTTATTATGATTTTGTCATTGACATTGGCAGAAATAAAATTATATCAGTTGAATTTTTTCATCTATGGAGACGATGTGCCCTGCTAATAACTTTTACCATTTTTAATAACTACTATACTAGTAACTATCAGTATATATTTACTTTCATGATAAGTAATACATAAAAGTATAGCTCACCGTTGTTTTGGTTGTTAATATCCTTCTTAAGAAATATTAAGTAAGATAATCTCGTTTACTTAAAAGTACTCCTTCCCAGCTGTCAGGGGTATAGGAAACAAAAATTCTATCAACATTATAATTACTGTATTTGGTCTTTCTTTACTTTTCCCTCTCCATGGGGAAGAATCTATCTATCTATATCCCAGACAGATGTTTCATAAAGCTCCTGAAGCCACATTTGTTCAAGTCTTCTCCTGTGTCTTATTCCCTAATGTCTAAAGCAAAATAATTTTCAAAGAGTTCATCATAAATACTAAAATGATTAATAATAATTTTCATAATTTCAACATGTCTCCAGCTTTGTTGACATTCCTTTCCTTCATATTCTGTTTTTAACATTATAAACGTCTAATATATGGTTATTTATTCTGCAGATTTCAGAACAGCATATTTGAAAACATGTGATAAAAACTTAGAAGTTCTTACTGCCAACATTTGACACTGCCTGGAACTGTTTTTAGAGGTGGGTATACTGGTGGGCTGATCCACATTACTGCGTTTTACATTTCACAGCTCTGCCAACATTATCAAACCACAGGACATAGATACAGCATCATCACTTTAAATCTATGGTGACATGCACAACACAATGGCTTCTCTTCTAGCTGGTTAAGTACAGATGTAGTATTCTTTTTTTATATTTATTTATTCGTATATTTTATATATACACCAGTATAAGGAATCTGATCTCATTACAAATGGTTGTGAGCCACCATGTGGTTGCTGGGAATTGAACTCAGGACCTCTGGAAGAGCAGACAGTGCTCTTAACCACTAAGCCATCTCTCCAGCCCCAGATGTGGTATTCTTAGGGTCTTTTCCTGTTAAAGCAAGCACTGACTTCACTATACTTCTTATTTTGTGTGACAAGAAGGAATGGTATCTCGGCTTCCACATTAAGTTATCATTGATGTGCTTTCTCATCTATTAGCAAATCAAGGGAATTAAATCTCCAGCTTTTGTTTTTGTTTCAGTTCAGTGACATTAAAGTTTCTTCCAAGGATGAACCCAACAAGTTTGCTGCTCAGGTGGGAGTTAAGGCCTCTGCAATCAGCATTCTGTTTTGTTTTGCAAAGATCATCTACTTATGTAGGCTCATTAAAGCATGATGAGTCAGATATGTCCTAGGGTGTATTTTAAGTTAATTATGTTATGAACTCTTACCTTTGCTGCTTTGGGCATAAATTAAAAAGAGTTAAAAATAGGTTCTCTTTTATACTTCAAAAGAAACCTTTTTAAACTTTTTTTAAAACTGGATATTTCAGAAAAATACACCTGATTTAGTATCTAAATGTAAAAAAGAAATATTACATCTCAACACCTTCTACAAATAAACAGGGCCCTATTTGCTGCAAAGGTACATTCCAAGGTCACTGCTTTGCTTTGCTTCTGAAGCTTGTTTCATAGCTGAGAGGAAAGACACAGATTCAAATGCAGCTTCTTTGAAAGTGTTTGATCAGCGAGAGAAGCAGAGACTCTGTCTAGAAGCCATGCAATCTGAATTTGTAATGCTTGACAACAAAACACTTTCACTACCGAGTAAATAATAATATGCCAGCAGCTTTCATTTTTGTGTCAGAGACCTTTCTTGTTTAAGGAAAAATAACCAATCAAATATCAATGCTACATTGAAACTCAAGTCTTTCCTGCTTTGAGAGAACTCTAAGTTTAATGCCCTGTTGTGTATTAAACTCTTATCTATTTGGGAAAAAGAAAATCTAATTGTAAGGGTTTGGTCTTTAATTACGTCATCAACCTTTGCCGGTGTCCCAGCCTAAAAAGCGGGTGGGCGCTCTGTTTGCTCTCTTTCTCTCCGCTCCTTTCCTCCCCTTCGGGCTCCCTCTCTCTCTCCCTCCCCCCCTCTGTCTCTCTGTTTCTCTCTTTCTCTCTCTCCTTCTCTCTCTGTCTCTCTCTTTCTCTCTCTACCTCTCCCCCCGCCCAATAAAGCTCTAAAAAGGTTAACCATGGTTATAATTCTTTTAATCAGCACGCTCCTCCGCCGGCATGGCAGCCGCGGGCGGCGACCAGCCAGGAGGGGGGGTGCAGCGCCGTTTAACCAGCGCCGTAGCATAACCAACAGCGTAAAATAACCAACACCAATGACTTTAATATTTAGTAAGAACATTAAAAGCACAACACTACTACTTTGTTGCTGTTGTTGTTTTGGTGCTGTTTGAGACAATGTTTCATTCACCCAGAATGGTCTTGAATTCAAGATTTAGAGCTGAGATACTGATTGAGCAACTTCCAATTCTCAGGTTCTGTAGTTTTAGGCATGTTCCACACCGACAGTTTAATACTCTGAACTGTATCCAGATATTATGTCAAGATAAACAAGTCCACTAAGACTGACTCTTAACATTTAGGAAATCATTCACACAAATGAAAATAGTATTCTAAGTATATATTCAGATCCCCCCAAACAGGAAAAAAATCACACTAATAAGAATGCTTTTTCCAGAGAACTAATAGCAATAGAGTCGCTTCATAGGGTTTTAATGACTGTAAGTAAACATATATTTTCCTCTTCCAAATTTCCCTAAAAATCATTATTAATTCTACATCTTCATATGAAACTTTTTTATGTATTTATGATGTCAGAGAATGGTTATGAACAACTAATTCAATTGAATCAGTTACCACATACCTAGCAATCAAGAGTCATTTTGTATTACTTTACCAATTAATCATTGGAAATGCACTTTGAGCCACCTTATCAAAATATGTAGTATGTGATTATATTAGACAATATCGATAACATGTTTAGCTGTAAATATTTTGAGCCAGTGGTATCTATGTGGGATTGTTGGTGTACAGCAAGACTGTATGAGCCTTTAACATTCTTAGCCGGGAAATCCTGGCCCTCTTTGGAATTCTTTGTTTCCTTAACAAAAACTAAAATGTACTTAAAAGTTAGCACTAAGACAAATTTAATAGAGGTTAAAAGAAAAGAGAGAAAAGGAAAGGAAAGAAAACATGGTAGGCAAGCTTTAATCTCTGCAGCTTTTGGGAAAAGGGAGACATCGAGGCCTGAAAGTCATTTTGTTGACTTAGAATCCAACCAAGAAAGTTGACATGATCAGCAATTGAAGTAAGCAGGAATTGTTATGGATAAGGGGGGAAGGATTTCAGAGAAGAGTGAGAAGCCAGAAGTGCCAGGGAAAAGCATGTGCAACACTGACTAGGATCAAGAAGAAAATAAGATAGAAGTAGAAGGAAAAGCAAAAGGGGGAGAGCTACATGGTAGAGGTTCCTAAGCAGCTGCACCAAGGGAGGGGCTTCTGAGAAAGATAAGTACATAATCTCTATTAGAAAAAAAACTATTAATCTTAGCATATCTTCAGGTCAATCCATTTTCCTGTGAGATGATTGACATCCTGGTGAAATAATTAGCAGACACAAATAAATAAACGCTTAAGGGAAGAGACAGGACCAGAGCAGAATGTCATGTTTCCACTCAGTGTCAGAATTTCCATTCTTTTGGTTGGAGGCCAAATGAAGGGCAGTGGTGATGATACATTTCGTCATGTTCCCTGGAAGAGGGTTGGGGGCTGGTCTCAAAGCTGACCTAGGGAGAGGTCCTGTATAAATGGCCTATGAGAATACTGATGCCTGTAACATCAGTGTCTAAACCATATGATAAGTTTAGCTGAAATCAATCACTCTGTAGTATAGTGGAGGTGTGCATGAACATAGATGATATTATTGGAAGGCTCAAATAAATGAGAATAGCAATTAACATCACGAAAAAATTCATGTTATTTTATCTAGGTCACAATGTATTAGAATGCATCGGAATTAATTACTTTATTGAACCCTACATTTGAAGTCCATATCTCTCTAAATATAACTTTTATGATCATGAATATTATGTAGTAATCTCATTCACGGTATGTTTGAGATCAAAATATGTGCCTTCTAAATGATTGATTGATGAAAGAAGAGCTGATGAACTTGGATAGACAGATTTTCCTGCAGAAGCCTAGCAATGCTATTGACTATTTAAGTGCTCAGTTACTGAAAGCAAAGCATTTGTAGGCAGATCTGACAACAGGAGAAAGAAGCACTTGGATATCGGCTGTGATTTAGAGCAAACAAATTGTACAGTAATCTATAGGTAAGTATTTCAATGAGAAAACATAGAAATGAAGTAAGACTATTAGCTAAATCAGCTATTTAGATCTAGATGCAAATGAGATTCTTCTCTAGGATTCTCTGAACTTCCGACTTTCCCAGGCTATTTTTCAGCCTCAAGGACCTTGGATGGCTTTTCAAAGAATAACCTATGACATAATTATTTTGTTGAATGAGTTCTAGTTAAAAATGACTATCTAGCCAGGTGGTGGTGGTGCATGCCTTTAATCCTAGCACATGGAAGGCAGGGGCAGGAGGATCTCTGTGAATTCAAGGCCAGCCTGGGCTACAGAGTGAGTTCCAGGAAGGGCACAAAGCTACACAGAAAAAAACCCTGTCTCAAAAAACAAAAAAAAAAAA
>CABHPH010160738.1:0-30273 GCA_902168325.1 Peromyscus nudipes | reverse complement strand
TGGGAGGACTGGAGGGAGGGGAGACTTCAGTCAGGTATAATGCATGAGAGAAAGTGAGCAAACAAACAAACAAATAAAAAGAAATCAGGCCTGCCTGACGAAAAACATATCACTGTGATTCATGAAGGTCTGTCCTGCAGGTAGGACTCTAGACACACATCATGCTTAAGCCAGATGGGTTTTAAGACATGAAGACTCAGCAAGGATTAGACTTCATTAGGTGAGATGAAGCCCAGCTGGGACTTTGTCTTCTCAGCCCTGGGGCCACCTGACATAAGCCCCAGTATTCATCCCCTCCCACTCTTACCTTTCCTGGTGAACTGAATGCCAGCAGACTTTCCATGGACAGTGATGGGTTCCTTGTCTTTTCACTAATTTACCTTAACATAAAATCTAATCTTAAGCATCTATTAATTTTCTATTCAGTAATATTTAATAAAGGGGGTAAAATAATGCATTGATGAACTATTAAAGCACAGTAACCTTAAAATACCAGGGACTTAATAAGGCAGACTGGTACATATTTGTGATTCCAACACACAGGGGCCTGAGTTTGATACCATCTACAAAGAAAGAGACCCTGTTCCAAAAAATAAATAAATAAAAGTTTAAAGTCATGAACACACATATATTTAAAGTCATTTTTTCTTGTGTGTGTGTGTGTGTGTGTGTGTGTGTGTGTGTATGTTCATGTGTTTGTGCACATGATTGTAGGGGTCTGCAGAGACCATCAGAGTGTGTCAAGTGCCCCAGAATTATACATATGAAGAGCTGTGAACGACTGGATGTGGACGCTGGAAACCAAACTTCAATCCTTTTCAAGAGCAGAGGTGCTCTTAGGCACCAAGCACTCCCACACCCTCCTAAACCTATTTTAAATCGTATACATACAGCTGTGAATCAGGTAAGTCCTCCCCAGGGTATAGATCAGCTGCTTTGATTCGAATTTCTTCAGATACATAACAGTTCTAGGTGCTTCCACATTTGCCTTTTGCTAGTGCTTAGCTGAGATGTGGTATTCTCATAGCTGCCCAGGTTTCTTTGTAGGGCAATCTACCTGATAACGATACTCATCAGAATTTCACCAGCCCAAATTGCCCCAAAGCCATAAGAATCCAATTTGTGAAAAATCAACTTCCTCTTCCTGTTGGATTCCTTCAGACCGTGCATGGTAAAGACAATGGGATGCCATGCTACCGTGAGATGGGAGTGAAGAAGGGGTAATAACATCTCTCCAGACATTACGAGTTATGTATGTCACTTAGCAAAGTTAAGACAGCCAGCATCCGCAGAACCTTGCACTTTAACACCTATTTTTCACTTGTTTTGTTGTTCATGGATAATTGAGAGGGTCTTGTGTTCAGCTAATCTTTTTTTATTATATTAATAGACCTCTCCTGAGGATTTAGGCATGTTCTTGGGCTTTGTAGTATTTCTTTGATATAGGACATGGAAATATCAGTGTGGTGGTATTTTACTTTCTCAACCCAATAAAGTTTATATAAGGATCAAAGGAAAAAGTCAGCCACTATATTAAATATAAAAGTCAGGCAATGGTAGCACATGCTTTTAATCCTATCATTTGGGAGACAGGGATCTGTCTGGATCTTTGTGAGTTCAAGGCCACACTGGGAATAGAGCCAGATGTGGTGGCACACGCCTTAAATTCCAACACTAGTTAACCATAAAGGTTTGTAGGTCTGTATAGACAGACAGGAAGTGATAGAGTTGGGCAGGAAGAGGAAGTGATGTAGCTGGACAGAGAGAGCAAATGAGATAGCAGAACAAAAAGGCATATAGGCATGGGTATACAGGATGTAGGTCCTTTTTGAAAGCTGGGGGTCTGTGAGGTGAGGTTGGCTTGTGGCTTTTCCGATTCCTCTAATCTCTCAGGTTTTAACCCTGATACCTGGCTCCAGGAATTTTGTTTAATAAGACCGTTTAGAAATCCATCTGCATATCAGACCTGACCCTGCTTTTGGATTCAATGCCACATTTATAATCTCACATTGTTAGCATTCACTTTTAATGTTCTAATCTATTTTGTCAGACAAGACTAAGGCAGGAAACTGATGACAATCGCAAAAGGGGTTATCAGAAAGTTAAATAGATTTAAAGGAAGTGTGACAAAGAAATTCTTAGCAGAGATGCCAGAAATTTACAGAAGTGTATAGGAAATACTTAACAATTGCAGTAAGTAGCATAAAAACCAGGCTTGAAAGAACAGGAAGGAATAGGATTTTCAGTGAAGAAAAGTTGAAGTATGAAAGGAACCATAGCCTAAGAAATAAAGCAAGGACAGAGCATTCCAGAACAGAATCTCCAAAGGTGAAGACTCCTGTCTGGCCCTTCCTGTGATTTCTCTCCACTGGAAGATCACAAGAAGACAGTCTTTATGAAATCACAACAGAAGACAGAGTGCAGAAGGAAGAAAAGGGTGTGACTAGGTAAAAAAAAAATACCTAGGCCCATGTGATGCACATAGTTTTAACCACTGAATCTTTTACTAAAATTATCTGAGTACTGCTGCATACCAGACATAGGGGGTCTAGTATTGGACCAAATGAATAGTTGACAACCAAACTTAGTAAAAGAGCAAGATAAGCAGGTAGAATTATATTATGTTCAATAGCGACAAATGATAAGAAAATACTGTAAATGAAAAGGGATAGGAAGGTGGAGAAAATCTGTGTGATTTCATTATAGAATGGACACACTGTTAGAAGCCAGGTGCTCCTCCCAGCCTGCCTTTATTTAGATTCTCAGCCACAGCAGCCACGTCATCAACAGCCATCAAATCACCAAATGCAACACATTTCCACTGTCCCTACTGAGAATACAGGTCCTGTGTTCTCCCTATGCTCATGCGCTATAGCCCTTTAAATGGTCCCCACCATCACAACCCATTCTTATGCTCTTGTTCTCTGTCTCTCTCTCCTGTTCTTCTCCTTCTTCTTTCTCCAGCATTCCTTGGCCCCAACTGATCCAAGGTACTCCGACAGAAACCCTAACACACACAAACATCACTAGCATTATTTAATGAACTGATTAGAGCAAGGAAGCATGTGACACAATTATCTGTAGAATATTCTTGAAAGAGAGTAAGCATGACTTGATATTGTAGCATACCAGCATGTGTAAAGAACAGCAGGGCAGACAGTGTATTTCACACAGAATGAACATGAGGAGGCAAGGGGACAAGAAGACAAAATAGGAGAGAATAGAAATCAGCCTGGTAATTCAAACATGGTATGGCGTAATCCAACTAATATTTATGAGGAAAATGCTCACTCCTGAGTTTAAAAGTAGCCGAAGATAAGTAAATTTAAGGTAAATGAAACTTTATCAAATTATCTATATTTCAGGTTTTTCAGAAACAGTGAAATTTTATCATCAATTTAAATAATGGAAAAGAAGAAGCATAAAAAAGTAACATTGAAATAAAGACATTAAAAGAAATTGCATCTCAATTTGGTTATTGTGTGTTTAAACTTTTTTCATATTATATTTTTTCAGATTTTACTTATATAAAATTTAATATTTATTTAATGCAAATAATATAACATAAATTTTCAGATTATATAATTGCATCATTTCTCCCTTCCCTTTCCTTCCTCTAAACCTTCCCTTTGCTTTCTAAGTGGGAAACCGACTAACCAGCCCTAAGTATTGCTGCCATACCTAAGAAGATTTAAGTAGACTTGAATTAATTAGCTAAAATTTGAAAACGACACACTGTGAAGTTTTTCTCTTTAAAGACACATTTTTAATGAGATGAGGAAAATGATCTATTATTCTTCAAAGCCACGTGCTTTGATTCATTTAGAAGATTAATAGGCAAGTAGGTAAGGTTGAAAGATTGGGTATTAGACAGATGCATGAGCTTTTGTGTTCTGTGAAAATAGTTTGAGTTTTACTCCACACACTAAAATCTATGCCAATACTCATCAAAACATTGCTTACCACTGCTAATATTTAAAATGTATTCATTAGAGTTAGACCTTTCCCATGTGAAATTATTTCCATCTGGGAAAATGTCCAGGATAATTAGCACAATGACTTTCTTCCAAATAAATTACTATGTTGTGAGTATATTTTTAAAATTTCAGTAACAAAAATTAGAACTTAATTGTTAAATATTTCACTGTAGCTGAAAAGCTCCAGTTCTAGGCTATGTGGAATGATAGAAACTGTGCATATGCATTAGGAAAGAGTTGACAATAATCAAGCCAGTCTGTAAGAAGAGCAAGAATCAGCCAATTGGAAAGGCATCAGCTCTGTTCAGTAGTTAGATCTCTCAAACGAGTTAAAAATGGTTAATTTTAGAAGGGAATAAAGTCAACATGGGGTGTTTATTCTGTCTTTAGCTTCACCTGATATAGGCTTAGTAACAGAGAATCAAATTAGTCAGAATTCAATAGCTGACTCCTGGTACACACGCATCCATTTTAAATGACCTCCCTCCTGCTTTCAGCTTAGAAGTATCTTATTGCACTGTAAATCCAGGGAATTTCTCACTAGAGAATTTCATGTAGTGTTCAACCGATTTAGCATGCAGTAACCTAAACTTTCATTACATGCTTTGATTACAGCATGTACTTCATAAGTGTTCATCTTTTTATTCTTAGTGTGCTGTTTGTGTGTTTGTTTTGTTGTTGTTTTCAACTTGACACAGATCTAGGCCTATCAGGGAAGGTGGAATCTTTTTTTTTTTGGTTTTCCGAGACAGGGTTTCTCTGTGTAGCTTTGCGCCTTTCCTGGAACTCACTTGGTAGCCCAGGCTGGCCTCGAACTCACAGAGATCCGCCTGCCTCTGCCTCCCGAGTGCTGGGATTAAAGGCGTGCGCCACCACCGCCCGGCATGGGAAGGTGGAATCTTAACTGAATAATTACCTCTATTGGATTGTCCTGCATGCTTGTCTGTGGGGCATTTTCTTGGTTAATGATTATTGTGGAAGGATCCAGCCCAGTGTGGAATGTGCCACCACAGGCAAGGTGGTCCTGGGTGCAATAAAGTAAGCTTAGTAAGTCATGAGGAGCTGACCAGTAAGCAGCATCCCTTAGTGGATTCTGCTTCAGCTCCTTTCTCTAGGTTCCTGCCTTGGTTGTGCACAATGGTCTGTGACTTGGTATATGCAAGCCAAATACATGCTTTCCTCCTCAGCTGCTTTGTGTTCATGATCTTTATCACAGCAGTGGAAAGCTGACTACAACCATAGTTACAAAAATTCTGAATGTATATTCTCATGTGTTTTGGCATTAGTAATTCTAATGTACTTATCTTCCTTCATTTCTCAAATCTCTTTGTAAATCCATATTTGATGTCTGTAATATTTTATTCTTTTGTAATTTTAATAACAAATTTCTACATGTAAATCTTCTTACAAAAAATATTTCTGTACAACACACAATTATTTCAATGTACTGATATTTAAGAAACATGTTGGTTGGGGGAGCTGATGATATAACTCAGGTGGTAAAGAGCTTGCCACTCACGCATAAGACCATGAGTTAGATGCCTAGCACTCACATAAAAGATGATGTGGCACACACCTATAATCCTAGAACCTGAAGACACAGTTCCCTGGAGCTAACTGGCTAGCCAGACTAGCCAAATAGATAAACATATGTCCAGCAAGGAATTCTGTCTCAAAAAATACAGTAGATAGTAATAAAGGAAGATACCTGAGATCTAGCTATGGCCCTCAACCATGCACATGAGCTTACACATGTGTGCTTACATGTGTAAGCTCATATTCATAACTCAAGATTTTATATACATGCATTTACCATGTACCCACAAAAGCTCAGCAAAATTTGTATTTAATTTAAATAATATATAAAGTACTAAGAATGTACGTAAAATGCCCATATGTGATATTTTGGACTCAGGGATACATGAGGAGCATCATTTGAGAGGAGAACTGCTGTATTTCTAGAAGTCTTTCTTGAATTTGTAGTAAAAGTTGGAAGAAAAGTATAGTTAACTCTTCTTTGAATACATTTTCTGAACAAGGTCATCAACCTTTTTGTATCTGTAAAGTAATAATGTGTTCTTTGAATTGTCTGAGGCAGTATTGTGAGCTTCTCTTATGTGTACTCCTGGCTGCTGTTTAGAGCTCAAAGATTGGATGGCAGCCTCCTGAAAATTGACCAATGTTGGAACTTTTAGATAGGAGCTCATGAGACTACATCACTAGATGTGTTTCTTTGAGAGGGGTATTTGGACCCTTCCTCTTCTCTCTTCTCTTTCTGACTTCTGTTATGTGAATGATGTGAGCGGCTTTGCTTTACCACCGTCTCTAGCCAACAGACTCATGAAGGTTTTGTCTGGAAACCTCTTACCCCAGAGGCTTTGAACTAATGAACATTAATCAAGCCGCTGTGTTGTAAATCTACCTAACACAAAGGGTCACACTGCAGTGAAATGGGGAAAACCCATACTGGAAAAAACACTATATTACAATATTAAATAAAGCATGAAATTATTACTTGAATGTCTGTTTTAATTATTCTGGCTTTTAAAATATGAATGCATTACTTTACCTTCACTACAACTCTACAACACCTTGCCAGAGTGGAAACACACCTCAGTGGGTATCTTCACGGTGAAAACGTCCCTTAGTGTTTTTTATTCATATAGCTCACAATTATCATAATGTATTTCATAGGGCCTTATAAATTGATATAATGTGGCACAATGAATATTTACGTTGTTTCTCTATGATCATTACTGTTGTAACGTTCAAGTCATTTTATTAGTTTGTGGAAGGCACTACTGTGTACAGAGTATCGTGTACCAATTTTCTTTCTGTCCAGGGAGAACAAAGCACATTAACAAATGTAAAACTTTTAAAATATATAAACAAACATTCTGAAAGCTTAATTTAGATTCTTTAAAATACAATAAAAAAATGGATTCCTGGATTCCTGATACTTTACATATATTGTTAAGGCCCCAAACCTTCATGCATATGACATCATCATAAAGCATAAGCAACTTTAACAATACATTTAACTTTCAAACTTTTGCTTTTTAACATGGAACTATTACTTTATATTCATTTAACAGAAAGGCAAATAGGAAAATTTAAGAAAAAGTATAAAAATGTACTTTTAAACTGGCTAGGTTAAGATAAGTTAATCTTTTGAAATTCTAATCAATTTTGACAACATTTATTACAATTCTTTATTTTTAAAGCTGACATATTATGAGTATTCTTATTATATGTATCATATACTTTAAACTTTAATTCATCAAAGCTTATTATTCACCATGAACAATATTCTTAGCTCTTACCATGTGAATTCAGATCTGAATAAATTTAATATCTATCCATGGGACCCTGAGTCTTTTCTGGTGAACTCTGAATTGTTTCAAGTGACTTTTAATATAAAGTCTCCCAAACTGTCATAAAAATTAGGCTGACTCACTCTCCCTTTGAGACCATGATATAAACGCCCATCCATCACAGTGTATCTAATTAAGTAACTAAGTTAAGAAGTGTTTGAACAAGATATTTGAAAATATCAAGGGACCAGACAATTGAATTGGTATTTCAGACATATCAAATTAGTTAATGATTTGGGAATCTTTATTCTGCAAGAGTATGTAAATTAAAAAAGAATAATGAAATTCATTAAAGCTCCCTATCAGGGAGGAAGGAGGACCCTGAGCACCACGGCATGTAATTATAAGTACCTGCTTTATTCAGATAGAAGGACAGGAGGCTGGGGAAACAAAAAAAAAAGCAATTTGGATAGATTAATTTCATATTGAACACAGATAATTGCAATTATTTTTCTTTATAATTTTGAGGTATCTTTCTCACAAATGACAAATCCATATTTAGTAACCGGCTTGTTTTCCATTTTCACTTTACCATATGAACTTGTAAGATAAATGTCTTGCCATTCAAAATGACAATAGGTATTGAATTTTCTCTTGAAATTTAACAAAGTACTTTATTTATTTTGTCAGCCTATTTTGATACTAAAGGAAGCAGGAGAATAACACTATAGTGCTTTATTCAAAAGCCTGGAGTGTTGAATATTGAATCTCACGTAATAAGATGCTGGGGTGGAATGTGTATGTAATATCTTAGCAAAGCCTTGTATTAAATTCCAAAGCAGTATACCCATAGTGCATTTTATTAAAAAAAATCATAGTTTATTTTTAAATAAAACAAAAACAATTTCTTCCATATTGGCCTTCTTTCTGGTTGTCTACTAAGAACATTTATTCCTATGTGTCACTTATAAAGCTTAATCTCTGATAAATTACAAAATATGTTTTGAAAACTTAGATGAATAAAACATGCCCTTGTAATGAAAACATTTTCCTCTTAGTTTTAAATGTAGATTAAACACTGTAAAAATCCAGATTATAACTGCTGACGTTAACTAGTAGTGCTTTATTTAAAGTTAAAATATTAAATGATTGTAGAATATTATCAAATTCTCTCCCAATGCCCACTCTCTTTCTTCAATATTCACTGTGAATAACTGGATTATATTGTAGCTGCTTGAACAGTGAGACATGGAGAAAGACTCACGTGGGGGAGAATTCTAGTGAAAGGATAGTCACTCAATAGTAACAGAAACTGTTAAATACACAAGAGAAAATCCACTACCACAATATGAAATAATTAAGCAGATTCTCAAGAAATATATTGTGACTCGACCATACTTATGATAGCTATAACTGAAGAAAATATGATTTGAGAAAAGGTGTACTGTATGCTCATTCTTAATTGGTTTTCATTTTCATCTTAATACATAGAGAAAATAACAAGTAAAATATACCATATATTGCTAATTAAATTATGACAGACTAAATTAACTCTGACATTATTTTAATGTTACTGATGCATGTGTTTACATATTCTTAAATTAGTATTATTTTAATTATAAAGTTAATTCAAGGACTTTTCCTTCTTGGGAGCTTGTGGAAGGAAAAGTCCTTGAATTCACCTAAATTCTAGCCTGTAGTGTCTGCATAGGCAGAACCAGTCCAGTAGAAGTAGGGCTTTGGATAGACGTCCTGTAGCTCAGAAGAAAAATCTTCTTTGTCTCTCCATAACTGTGCAAAAAGCCTTTTACTTGTGGTTTCCATCCATGAGCATTCTGATAAGCAAATCAGTCATGTAGATGAGCAAAATATTCATGCCATCAATGAGCTGACCTGCCCAGATCTCAGGGCTCCCTTGTGTGAAACACGGGCTGGTTAACTGTATTAGCATAAAATAAATTTATATTGTTTAGGTCAGTTTGAGTTTGATGATTCTCCTTCATGAGATGACTCAAACAATATAAACTGAATATTATAGTGAAGCTCTTAATCTCCATATCCAATTGTATAAGCTGTGGTTCAGTCATGCATGAAACTTTCCAAGTTACTAACACATAATTGTTTTAATCAAGTGTAGCAATGATGTGGACATGGGGTGTCATGCCACACCCACACTGAAGTATGACTTTTACCCTATTGAAATATGTTAAGGCCAGTGTATATTTTAACTTTAATCAGCATTCTATCTTAATTTTTTAAAATACAATATTGTAATTAAGTTTAAAGGCCAGAAAATGGACAGGCCATTAATTTGAAGGGCAATATTTTATTTGGAGAAGTTCATTTATATACTTAGTTCTATACGTGTTAACCCACGCTGTTGCTGTAATTTACATAATAAAGGCATTTCATTTCCCTTAGTTCTCAATGATGTGTTTCTAATAGAGTATAGCTCATTGGAGTGTGTATTTTAGTATATTGAGATAAAATTGTTTTCATATATAAAGCACGGTGGAGGTGTGTATTTTAGCAGGCAATTCCAGGAATTACTGCCCATGACATCTGAAGTATCATGAATAAAAAAGTATATCATGGTGATGTCAAATGTTCCCACTGATTGTTCTTGTATATTTTAATGACTTGTGGGAAATCATTATAAACTCTTAGATTGAAAGGAAATACAGTAGGGCATTTTGAGTATGTCTTCTAAAAAAGTCATCTTTCTCTAATTAAATTAGCAAACTGGTTATAATATAAAGGGTAAGATTGATTAAATATCCATAAGATATTAGAAATATACCTACTAGAAAAGAAAACACCAAAAATATCAACCATTGTCTAATTCTACCAGAAGTCAAATTCAAATAAAGTAATGCCTACATATTGAACCAATACTCATGTCCATTAGGTATTAATGTAATAAAAAGAATATTTTCTGCTAACATAAACTGTCTTCCATGTGAGATTGGTATAGGTTTCAAGTGAAACTATGTTTTACTTCATAACCAAATATTATTTATGTGATAAAAATGAACAGATGAATAACAATGACAAAACCTAATATTCTCCATGTATTAGTATGATTTTAGGTAGATCACAACTGGTGTGTTCATCAAACTGAGGGAAATAATACAGGATGCGGTATAACCATTTAAAAATTATTCAAAGATGTGTTATTTCTGAAATTGAAATTCAGTAATAAGTGCTATCATGGCATTAAACCAACACTTTTTCTCTTCACTCTGTTCCCCTGATAAGGTCTTATGACTGAAAAGTATGTCTTATCATAGGGACCAGCACATGTTTGCTTATTCCTGAGCAGTGAGCCTAAGCTCTCTTTATGCCAGACACTTACTTAAGTAAAACTGTTCCAACTGAGAGTCGCTTAAAACTCATATTCCTGCAAAGTTCAATTCCCTTCATGGTTTCTGAATTCAAACACTAAGTGGCCCTACCTATAGATTGCCCCTTTTTCGGGCTATAAGGGAACAATACACTGCTACACATTTCATCTGGCTGATGTTGGGTGTTGTATTCTCACTCATTTGGTGCTAGCTCTGGGGACCTGGTCCACATCCACTGGGTGAACAGAATGCTTTCAGTAGAACGGATCCATAATCTTACAGTACTGTGCATCACTAATGCCATGCAGCTGCTTCCAGGCGTACCAAAGAGCAGCACCACAGCATGGATTCACGTTTCTTATATTCAATTTGCTTTCATTGTCTATTCACAAACTGCATGTCAGAATGTTTTAGTTTTCCTGGTCTTCGTACCTTCTCCCTACACTCACCTCCCCTGGCATTGCTAGTCTCACACTCTGATAGCAGAATTAACTGCAAATCTTTACCATTAGATCTCCACGACACGTAAATATTTCTGTTATGATGGAGTTGATTGTTGTGCACTTCATATCCGTGGAAATGTATGCATTTGTGCATGATGTATGATGGCAAACTGATGGTGTGCCAGCACCAGATGCCTACTGCATTGCTCATGCTATCCTAAAAACCCCTGAACGCGTGTTTAGCCTTCAATGATAATATTTCCATTGCATTTCTTTAAACAGTTCTTATCTTTTTTAAAGGGCCAAGATGTCATGAAGTAGTATAAAAAAACTTGCAAAAACTTGTTTATTAAATACAGTTAGCAAACTAACATTGTCAGAGATTGTGCTATACTATTCCCCCATGCAAGCTTGTCATGTAAGTTCTAGTAAAGGTCATTTTAGAGAAGTAAATACTACATCAGTATTCTTACTCACTAAAATTCTTTTCAAAGCAAATTGAGAATTGAGTGACTGCATCTCTAATGGAGAGGCGATAGAATATGTGAGATTAAAAACGTGGTGTAGATCCATGAGGCACTGTAGCTAGAGTTTTCCTGCAGGGCCCACAGTCAGGACAAATCTCTCCCACCCACCAGTCCCACAGCCGCTCAGACCCAACCAAGTAAACACAGAGACTTATATTGTTTAAACTGTTTGGCTAATGGCTCAGGCTTCTAGCTATCTAGTTCTTACATCTTAAATTAATCCATTTCTATAAATCTATACCTTGCCACATTGCTTGTGGCTTACCGGCATCTTCACATGCTGTTTGTCATGGCGGCGGCTGGCAGTGTCTCTGGCTCAGCCTTCCACTTCCCAGAATTCTCTCCTCCTTGTCCCGCCTATATTTCTTCCTGCCTGACCACTGGCCAATCAGTGTTTTATTTATTGACCAATAAGCAACATGTTTGACATACAGACCATCCCACAGCAAGGCACTGAGCCAAAAGTGTCAGCACAAACACAGAGCCTTCAAAATCAAATTCAGATACCCAATCAGCTTGAGTCCCACCTCAATACATGCAGGTTAAAGCCTGTGACTTGCAAACCTTTTGTTCTGTAAGATTCAAACCTAGAGTTTTCCTTCAACAAAGATGGTATCACTTTGAATGTAAAATCAGAGATATGTGAAAGATTTAGAAAGTCTGTATAAGAAGTTACTAATTCCCATTTCATTTCCCAAACATTGATAAAAGGTAATAAATAGTGTATAACTACTACCTAATAAGAAATTTAGGTTTTTAAACCTCAAAAGAATCATTAAGAATAAAATGGTGATATATCACACATCGTGTGTTGTTCTACTAAAAACTGCACATTGCATAGTCTCAGCCTCACAGTTTTAATGTATTCCATATTCCATTCATTTTTTAAAACTTATTACAATTGTATTTAAAGTTTTTTATACTCTATATTTTGACCAAATTTCATCTCCTCCCAGATCCTGTCCAACTCCCTACCCACCTAATTTGACTTTATTTGTACTCTCTCCCTCAATTTCTCAAAAACACATGAAAAATAGAAAAAAGCAGACAATGTGCGCACGCACGTGAACACCCACCCACACACACACACACACACTATGAGGCCTGCTCTGGCACATGGTTGATATACTCAGAGAGAATGAATTGGTAAACGTAAAAATCCCTTTCCCAGAAGGTATCGATTCCATATAACTTTGTGATTGGGGTGGGACTTTGGATCCACTCCTCAGTGCTGTGATTCAGTCTGTTTTGAACTTACTCTTGTTCTGTGCATGCTGTCACAATCACTGTGAGCTTATATTGGCTTCACTTCTCTTATGTCTGGAAGACACATTTTCCTTGGAACCAGTCATAACCCCTGGCTCTTAAATGTCTTTCTGCCTTCTCTTCCACAGGAATCCCTGAGCCCTGCGGAGAACTATTTAATAAAGGCATCATACTCAGGTCTGAGTGTTCAAAAGTCTCTCACTCCCTACACATTATCCAGTTGTGGGTCTTTGTATTAATTACAGTCTACTGCAAGAAGAAGTTTCTGTAATACGGATTGAGTGATGCACTGACCTATGGGTATACCAGTATGCTTTTACTAGTCATTTTATTACTATGTTCCTTCAGCAGAATGATAGTAGTAGGTGTCCCCTGGGGCCCATGATCAATTATCTAGTCTCAGACTCTTGAACACTTCACTAGTGCCAGCTATGGTTCCTTCTTGTGGAATGGGTCTTCCATCTGAAAGTGGATTGAAAAAGTGAACGATTACTCCTATAATGTTTTTGCCACTATGGATCAATACATCTTGCAGGTAGGTTGCTGTTATAGGTCACCAGTGCTGCAGATGAAATTTCAAAGTAATTTTAATTTGCCTTTTTCTGATGGCTAAGGATGTTGAATATTTGAGTAAGTGCTTCTTAGCCATTTATATTTCATCTTTTGAGAATTCTATTTAGCTGTATACCACAGTTTTAAATTGGGTTATTTGTTTTCTTGACTGATGTTCAGGTTTTTTAGGACTGTGTATATTCTAGATAATAATCTTCTATACACATATAATTGATAAAGACATTCTGCCATTATGTAGGCTGTTGCTTTGCTTAAATGATGTTGTCTTTGCTGTATAAAAAAACTTTTTAGCTTCATCAAGTCCTATTAATTAATTGTTCATAAGGCCTGTGCTGTCCATGTCTTGTCTGAAAGTCCTTTCTTATCCCAATGAGTATAAACCTATTTCCCATTTTCTCTTCTGGCAGATTTGGAGTATCAGATTTTATGTTGCGTTCCTGAATTCTTTGGGTGTTGACTCTTCTGCAGGGTGGTAGTTATTTATCAGTTTTCATTTTCCTACATGAAGATATCCAGATTGAACAGCATCATTTCTTGAAGACGTTGTGTTGGTTTTATGTTTGTTTGTTTGTTGTTGTTGTTGTATTGTTTTGTTTCTCCAGTGTGTATTTTGGGGGAGATTTTACTTTCATTTTTAAGATGTCTGATTAAAATTTAATTCTATCATTTTCCTCTTCTCTTTCTTTTTTCCAGCTCCTTTCATAACAACACTCTCAAATTGATAGCCTCTTCTTCTTTGATTATTGTTACATCTATCTATTTATCTATATGTAAATAGACGTGGACAATTGTATATGAATACTGACAGCTTTGTCTGTTTTTCTTGTTTGTGTGTATATGGTTTCTAGGCTGACAATATTTTATTGGATAACCAATCAGGGGGATTATCCCTGGGGATAGGTTAATTCTCCAACTCTAAGCAATTATTAGCTGCCTGTAGTTCTTTGTGCCTCTGGGATTTCTCTTCTTCTGTGTTAGCATGTAAATTTATATCATCACTGTTCAGGTCTTGTTAATGCAGCAATTTCTAAAACAGGCAGTTACAGATCGCTCTTCCTGGTACTCTGACTAAGGCTTCCTGGTATCCTGGCTCTTAGAATCCTTCTTTTCCTCCTTATTGAATATTGACAATCTCCTGGAATAGTTTTTGAGCCATACATATATTCAGGAGCTATATTACATGCAGATATAATTATTCAGGATGGTATATCTGCAATCTGTTAATTTTTAAAATTTATTCTTCTCTCATATATTATACCTCAAACACAGTTTCCCCTCCCTCCTCTCCTCCCCATCTCTCCCTCATACACCCCACCCATCCACTCCTTCTTTTCCCTTCAGAAAAAGGCAAGCCTCCAAGGAATATTAAACAAGCATGACATATCAAGTTGCCATAAGACTGGTCACCTCCCTTCATAGTAAGGTTAGACAAGGCAATCCAATGGTAGTAAAAAGAGTCCCAAAAGCAGACAAAAGAGTCAGACAGTCCCACCTCCCACTGTTAAGAGTCACATAAGAAAAACAAACTACACAAACATATCTTCAGAGGACCTAGGTTAGATTCATATAGGCTTCCTGAGTGTCGGTTCAGTCTCTGTGAGCCCTTATGAGCCCAGGTTAGTTGATTCTGTAGGTTTTCTTGTGGTGTCCTTGACCCCTATGACTCCATCAATCCTTCCTCCCCCTCTTTGGCATGATTCCCCCAGCTCCATCTAATGCTTGGTGGTTGGTCTCTATATCTGCTTCAATCAGTTGCTGGATGAAGCCCCTCTGATGATGATTATGAAAGGCACCTGTCTACAAATAAAGCAGAATATAATTAGGAATCATTTCAATTTCATTGTCTTATTTTTTTTTAACTATTCGTGTTTGGTTCTATTCCAGGTCTCTGGGCTAACCAACCTCTAGGTTTGGCCCTCCAGGCAGTGTCGGGGGTGGGGGCATGGGTCTCAAGCTGGACCAATCATTTGTTGGCCTCTCCCACAATTTCTTTACCACTTTTAAACAACATGGCTTGTAGGCAGGACTGTAGAACGGTAGTTGTTTTTTGTTTGTTAGTTTGTTTGTTTATTTTTCTATTTTTCTCTTTGGAGGCTGCCTCCCAGCTCCCAAATAAATACTTAGAAACTTTTTCTTACTTATGAATCACTGGCATTAGCTTTGCTAGAAATAATTCTAGCCAGTTTTTATAACTAACTTAAATTAACCCGTTTTTCTTCTACATTTTGCCTCTGGGTTTTATATCTTTCTTTCTTCTATATATCTTTCTTCCCTTCTTACTCTATGGCTGGTTGGGTGGCTGGGTGGCTGCCCCCGGTGTCCTTCTCTCCTCCTTTTCTCACTCCTCCCTCTTGCTCTTCTCTTGAGCCTAGATTTCTCCTCCTATTTATTCTCTGCCTGGCAGTCCTGCCTATTTCTCTCCTGCCCAGCTATTGGCCATTCAGTGCTTTATTAGACCAATCAGATGTGTTAGACAGGCAAAGTAGCACAGCCTTACAGAGTTAAGCAAATGTAACATAAAAGAATACAGCACATCTTTGCATCGTTAAACAAATATTCCACAGCATAAATGAATGTAACACATCTTAAACTAATATTCCACAACACAGGACTAATTGTAGATCAAAGGTTTTGTGACTGCCTTGGTGTCCTACTTGCTCTACTAGAAGTCTTGCCTGGTTAGAGGAGATGGCCTGTTCAGTCTCCATATGACTGCTTACTATTAGTCTTAGCTAAGGTCACCATCATAGATTCCTGGGAGTTTCCTCTGCATTAGGTTTTATATTTGCCCCTGAAATGCTTTGCATTTCCAGTAATCTCTCCCAGGACTCTCTCCCTCCATTTTCCCCCACCTGATACCTCCAATTCTCATACCCACCTGCCACCATTCTACCCACAATGTCTATTCTATTTCCCCTTCCCAGAGAGATTCATGTGGCCCCTTGAGCCCTCCTTGTTACTTAGCCTCTCTGGGTCTGTGGATTGTAGCATGATTATCCTTTACTTCACAGCTAATATCCACTTAAAAGTGGATTATCATGTTGATCTTTCTGGGTCCGGGTTATCTTACTCAGGAGGATGATCTTTTCTAGTTCCATTCATTTGCTGGCAAATTTCATAATGCTATTTTTTAAGAGAAGACTAATTCTCCATTGTGTAAATGCACCACATTCTCTTTCTCCATTAGTTGATGGAAGGACATCTAGGTTGTTTCCAGTTTCTGGCTATTATGAATAAAGCTGCTATGAACATAGTTGAACAAGTGTCCTTGTGGTAAGATGGAGAGTCCTTTGGGTATGGCCAGGAGTGGTATTGCTAGGTCTTGAGGTAGTTCAATTCCCAAAATCTGAGAAACCAACATACTGATTTCAAAATTGACTGTACAAGTTTTCACTCCCAACAGCAGTGGAGGAGTGTTCCCTTGCTCCACATCCGTGTCAGCATGAGATCACTTTTTTTTATCTTAGCCATTCTGACATGTGTAAGATGAAATCACAGAGTCATTTTGATTTGTATTTCCCCAATAACTAAGGATGTTGAACATTTCTTCAGTCACTTCTTAGTCATTTGAGATTCCTCTGTTGAGAATTCTCTATTTAGATTTGTACACCATTTTTAAATAGGATTATTTGGCTTGTTGATCTCTAGTTTCTTGAGTTCATTATCTATCTTGGATATTAGCCCTCTGTCAGACACAGAATTGCTGAAAATCTTCTCCCATTCTGTGGGCTTCTGTTTTGTCCTACTGGAAG
Organism: Peromyscus nudipes; assembly: GCA_902168325.1. Taxonomy (NCBI): domain Eukaryota; kingdom Metazoa; phylum Chordata; class Mammalia; order Rodentia; family Cricetidae; genus Peromyscus; species Peromyscus nudipes. The sequence continues at coordinate 13,077 of CABHPH010160738.1, read as the reverse complement.
TGTCCTGGGCATCGAAGACTCTCCATATGGAATTTATCTTCTTCTTGGCAAAAATAGCCATTTGGGTAAGAAACTGTTCTTGCCTGGACTGCTGATAATATGTTGTATAAACTGGACAAGCAGGACCCATAGGAAGGTGACCACTGAACATTGCAAGGTGAATGGATCTTCAGGTTCCTGCTTCACAGAGGAGACTTGCAAATATTCTACAGGACACAGGGAGATGCAAGCAAAAAACTCTAACCCTCTTGGCTGAAGATGGATGCCCCAATATTACAGAGGAACTTCGGATGACTGTCCAGGTAGGCAGCTGTCCTTGTCATTTCCAGAGTTTTGGAAATTGCTTACAATGCATTTCCTTTTTACTTAGGTAATATTGTATCCTTCTGAGGTCATTGATGTAGTTGAAAACTAGATAGTTACAATTATAATGTCCTTGGTTATGATAAAAGATAATTTAGATATGAAAATTTAGACTCACAAACATAGCATAGATAGAATATTTTCTTTAATTTTGCCAAATGCAAATAGACTAGATATTTTAACTATAATTCTTGCTTGATAACTGTTTTGTTATATGTAATTTTACTATGTTAAAGTTAAAAATCTTCCTTTTTGATAGAATAGGGGAAGTGCTGTGGGGAGTCTTTCTGTATGCTGTGAATGTGTTGCTTTGATTGGTTGATAAATAAAGCTATATTGGCCTATGGCAGGGCAAGATGGAGCCAGGCAGGAAAATCCAAGAGAGATAGGAGAGAAAAAAGGAGAGTGGGGCTGATGCTGCTAGCCGCCACCAGGAGAAGCAAGATGTAAAGTACCAGCAAGCCACAAGCCATGTGGCAAGGTATAGATAGATTTATAGAAATGGGTTAATTTAAGATATAAGAGCTAGCTAGCAAGAAGCCTGCCATGGCCACAGTTTGAAAATAATATAAGCCTCTGTGTGTTTACTTAGATCTGAGTGGCTGCAGGACCAGACAGGACACAGGGATACTTCCAGCTACAGTGTCCTTTGAATTAGAAGATTTTCACTTCCATGAGTTTCCATTTACTAATTGTTGATCTTAGTACCTGTGCTATTGGTGTTCTGTTTGGGAAGTTGTCTCCTGTGACAATGCATTCAAGACTATTCCCCACTTTCTTTTCTATCAGGTTCAATGTACCTGTTTTTATAATGAGGTCTTTGATCCAGATGGACTTCAGTTTTGTGCAGGGTGTTAGATATGGATCTATTTGCATTCTTATACATGACTGTATCCAGTTAGAGTAGCATCGTTTGTTGAAGATGCTTCTATTTTCCATTTTATAATTCTAGTTTCTTTATCAAACATCAGATGTCCATAGGTGTGTGGATTAATATCTGAATCTTCAGTTCGATTCCATTGCTCAACCTGTCTGTTTCTATGCCAACACCATGCAGTTCTTGCTACCATAGCTCTGTAGTAGGGATGAAATCAGGGATGGTGATGCCTCTGAAAGTATTTTACTGGACAGTTTTATTTTAGCTACCCTGGGTTTCCTTGTTTTTCCATAGGAATTGTGAGTATTGTCAATTCAAGGTCTGTAAAAAATTGTGTCCTTCTGGACAAAGCTCCCAACCTGCCTCGCACTTCCCATTTGGACAAGAGAGTCCCATCTGGACAAGAGAGAGAGACTTCCTGAATCTGTCAGCTCTTTCTGCACCAAGTGCACCAATAAGACCAAGATCGAGCACAAGGAGATGGGCAGACGTCAAGGCAGAAGTACATACAACAAAATGAAGAGCAATACAGCATCACCAGAACCTAGCCCTCCTCCAACATCTAGAGCTAATCATCAAAAATTGGAAGAAGCAGAAGAAAACAGCCTTATAAAAAATTGTGTCTATGAAAAAATTGTGAGAGATGAAACAATATTCCTGAGGAGGCAGGGAACAATGTGCCCAGGGAAAGAGTCTATAAAAGTAAAATAAGAGATAATTCAAATAAATTACATAAAGGAATGTGATTTTGTGATTTTTTAAATCATAGGAAACCTGAAAGAATATAAATTGTGCGCCAAAAACTGTAAACTGTCAGACCAGACATAATCTAAAAACTGTGAATTTTTAAAATATTCTAAAGAATTTCCTAATAATTGATATTAGATTTGGTGTTTTGTTTGTTTTTTGTTTGTTTGTCTCAAGACAGGTTTCTCTTTGTAGCCCTGGTTGTTCTGGACCTAGCTCTGTAGACCAGGCTAGACTCAATCTCAGAGAACTACCTGTCTCTGCCTTAAAAAGTGCTAGGATTAAAGTCCTGTGCCACCACTGCCCAGCTAATATTGGAAATTTATTAAATGAAAAAAAGAAAACCTAAAGCCAACAACCTATTATTTAAATTTCACAGTTGCAGCTTCCTTACAAAAATAAGGGGATCCCAAGGCTTTGATTAGGAATAACGTGATGCTATGGCCTCGATGGGATGGAAGAAAGACATATGGGAAGGTTAACACAGCTTATGCTCCTTAGAGTCCACAAATCACACAGAGCCCCTGTTTGTTTGTAGTTCCAGCCTTATTTCAAGACCCTGTAAAAGTATTTTAAGAGAAATGTTTCAGGGAACAATCTCAAAAGGGAAAGCCATTAGTTCTCAGACCTAACTGTCAACATGCCAACTTCTTAGACTTATAAATAAAGTCAAACAGCAGTATGAGTCTTCTTCAAATGAGAGACAACTTTAAAAGGAAAATAAAATTTTTCATATAAAGTATGCACTTATAAGAATTTTTCAAGCCAGGTGGTGGTGGTGCACGCCTTTAATCCCAGCTTTCGGAGGCAGAGCTAGGCGGATTTCTGTGAGTTCGAGGCCAGCCTGGGCTACCAAGTGAGTTCCAGGAAAGGCGCAAAGCTACACAGAGAAACCCTGTCTCGAAAAACCAAAAAAAAAAAAAGAATTTTTCTTTTTGCTCTTATATAGAATAGTGAGAGGCAGTTTGTGATTGTGTTGACTCTAGTTCCATCAGGGAAAAATGTTTCAGATGGCTTTGACAATGCATGAATCCATAGATTCTAAAGCTGATGTGTTGACTAGAACCTGAAAGGAACGGATTGTTTATAAGTATTATAAGCATATGAATAAAATATGTCCTTACTTGTGACTTATAAACTTGAAACCATGAATTCCTTAATGTGTTGTGAAGACTTACAACTGTCAGGATGGATGCACAATGTATATTTTCTCTGAAAACATGAAGTTACACAAAAAAAGTTCATTAAATATCACTGAGAAATATATGAAACAATGAAACAAGAGATTCTCAGAAAAGCATTGTGCTAATGTGTTTAAGCAAGGAAAGAACTTGAAAGAAAGGATTTTCAATGAAAATAATACCAAAGAACTATTCTCTGACTTTTGCCTCAAAGCTAAAGTCAGGTCAGTAATGCTAATAAATGGCAGTGATTTTTTGAAGTGCCTGTTTTATCAGGAGTCTCTGAGACCAGAGACATCAACTCATCAGATATTCTGTGGGTGTGAATCTTTATCTATCAGCCACAATAAAACAAATGACTACAGCAAAACAGAAAATGATCTTTAGAAATTTAAACCCCACTCAAACTCATCAAAATAGACATGGATTTTAATGTAATTTCACGAAGAACATCTATTTGCATAACAAAAAGGCAATGAATGAGAACTGTGGATTTAGTTCTGACATGAAAATAACTTGAAAGCTGTTACCCATATCTCTTTAATAGGAAAAAGCTCAACAATCTAATAAACAATGATTTGTCTTATACTTGTCATAAAATTAGAGTTTAGAGTTATGAGGTAAAAATGCAACTGCAAAATTAGGAGAAATCTGTAAATATGAAGAACATAGCCAAAATCAGCTCAAAGTTTTCATTGAACAGGACTTGCTATATGTATATATTGCTAAGAAAAAATAAAAAGTTTTTTTAAAGAATTATTTTAAAGAATTGCTGGAGGCTGTAAGAGATTAGTTTGGGAATGAGAAACTCCTGTGGGGCCACCCTAAACTGGAGTCCTAAATGCTCAAGTGTTTTTGCCACATGAAGACTCACTGTATGCCCATGATGAGCATCATAGAAATCCCACTGTGTCTCTTTGGAGAGCATCCTAGAACAACCCAACATATCCCCATAGTGAACACCCTAGATAAATGCCTCAAGCTTCCCTCCAAAGAACAGTATCCCTTTTGGAAATGCTCAGAGAATTTCTCATATTATAGACCTACTATCTATCGAGAAAGACTTTAATGAGCCCCATATGACTTAATGGAGGTCAGTTGGCAACTTCAGTGAACTCTAGCTTTCCAATTTTACCTAGAAATGAATCTTACTGTGTCATTTAATGGTCAAACACAAGAACAGAAATAATGCATAGATTTGTAAATATGTAATTGGAGCTTTATAAACTAAATTCACAGATAATTAATAACGAGAAAAACAAGAATACACAGTAATATTGGGAGAATTTCAACAGGTGTGGAAACACATACACTTGTGGAACAGCATAAGAAGAATTGAAGAATCACAAGAAACATTAAAAGTAACAATGGCCAAAATTTTCCAAAATTAATTTTAGGCATCCATCACAAATGTAGGATTAGCACATCAAATAGAAAATATGCATCACATCTGCCTAAGCATTTTCAATATTAATAAAGCAGAAAAAACACTAGACTGTCCTCAAAGAAACACAGGTGAGGATAAGAATTAAATAAGAGGGTGGGTATGGGCCCCATGTTTATCTAGGATAAAGATTACCAATGATTTCAGGGAGAATTATATAGCAACACAAATATTGATTCTACAAGAGAATATAATATTCTTTAACATGTGTAATAACAACAAAAAGGATCAAAACAAAGGAGACAAAGTTGACAGTGTAGAAAAAATGAGATATGACCCATGTCATGGGGAAAGACTTCAGTAACTGTTAACACATGAGGCAGGCTCAAAAACAGCAACAAACCAGAGCATAGAAAGAACATTATCTAGGAAAAATAATATTTATAATGTTTTATTACTCATGAGGAAGACAGATAGATAAAAGACACAGATCACTCATATCAGGATCAAAAGAGGGTGCACCATACCTAAGAGGAGTCTCACTCACACAAATATTTGAAGTGTCCTTGAACCTTTTCCTAATCTTAGGTACCTGTATATCTTCTGTTAAAATCTGTGTTCATAAAGAACTCTAAATCAGTTTAGTAATAACCCTTTGCCCTTCATATTCTTGATAGCTTTCATATCCTAGTGTCTGAAACAAGAATCCTGCCAGGTTGGGTTGGCCACAATCCATATGACTCAGGTCCATTATCAGTTGTAACAAATATACCACACTCATGTGCAGGTGAGATGCATGGGCACATATGGGGAACCCTATATTTCCTGCTTAAGTTTTCTGGAAATGTAAAACTGCTCTAAAAGTAAATTATTTTAGTTTTTTTAAACTATGAATTGATGAGCCGAGATAAGAACAAAGAATTTCTTTTTTTGTGAATAAGACACACTACCAAGTCTGTATTGTAAATGACATCAATTCTGTTTCTCCTTTCAAAGATTAAAAGTCTAAAGATAATAAGAATTTAGTAACTTAGGGATGTATGAGAAATATGAACAAGAAGAGAAGAGTGAATTGTGTTCCCTAGCAAAATAAGAAGCTATACCCATAAAGTCTCACCAACTGTCCAAATGTCAACTGAATGAAGAGGATACCAATGAACATACCAAACTCAGTAAACCAAGTTGTAATATTCATGAGGCTCTGTGTTCAAGCCCTAGAACAAGTAGACCCATTGAGAACACATAATACTTTAGTAACAATCAGAACCATCTTCAGGGATGGAAAAACTTGATCCCAACAAGCATTCCCTACTGATTGCTTTTATTGTTTATATTAAGAGCTCCTTATTTAGTCAGGCAGATTATAGGAAGAGATTTTAAGGTTGAGGTATTTCCTGTAATAAATATCTCATTTGAAATGAAAAACATTTAATTATAGGTATATATGATACCAATCTGTAGCATGAATCTTAAAAGTTCTTATTAATAAAATCAAACCTGAGGCCAGTTATTGGGGTGAACACTGGAAGGTTAGAGAGACAGAACATGCCACAGCTATCTCACCTCGCTGGGTCCTCAGCTGGTCTTGTTTCCTCAGACTGGATGCCCCGAGCCCTCATCCAGAATGGGTCTCAGCTGAACTGCTGCTAGAAGCCTGAAAGCTTAACCAGCCACATGCTTCTCCAGGCCGCTTCTCCAGGCCAAATGCTTCTAGTTTCTGGTCCTCACGGCTTATATATCTTTCTGCTTTCTACCACCACTCCCTGGGATTAAAGGCTGACTTTCTGGGATTAAAGGCTGTGTCTCATGGTGCCTGGCCTTTCCAAGGTGGCCTTGAACTCACAGAGATCTAGAGGGATTTCTGTCTCTGGAATGCTAGGATTAAAGGCGTATGCTACCACTGCCTAACCTCTATGTTTAATATTGTGGCTGTCCTGTTCTCTGACCCCAGATAAGTTTATTAGCATACACAATATTTTGGGGAACACAATACCACCACACCAATCCAAAAGAAAAACCAGCATTAAGGGTTTCTCAAATGGTAACATCATCAATATTACATATTCCAAGCATTGTGCAAGCTAAAAATGTTGAAAAATAAAAAATAAAGAAAAATGATTTTGCCATTATCTATTCTAAAGTAAATGGAGATAAAAATACATATGTACATCACCAATATAAAAAGAAATGTGATAAAAACTAATATATTACAATTAATACCGTAAAATGGAAAGCAGCCTACTGGAGGATAAACTAAATCTGTGTGTGAAAAAGAAGTCCAGATATCTTCCCTAGCTAATGGTGATATGTGGTCGAGCCTGTGTTTAACTGTTATAAATGAGTCTATGAAGCTTGAGGTTTTATTTACCACCCCCAATATTATTATATTTGTAGTTCAATTTTGTTATATGTTATATTAAAGGGCCCTTTTATCAGTTTTATACACGGACACACATACACACATACATAAGATCCATTATAGGATCACTTTGATTCACTGTACAGTACGTGTCAATATTTGCATAATGATTTGCATAATTATTCACCCCAGTGTTACAGGTTTGACTCAAAATTCTTTAATAAGCTATGTGTGATCTTGATCAAAACCAGTTTGACTTATTCCTGCTTTGCTTATTCATGTTTTTGTGTGTAAGACAAATTGCTAAATAGTCTTATTAATAAAAAACCCAGAGCCAGATACTGGGGTAAAAATGAAACGATCAGGGAAGCAGAAAGAAGCCAGCCACATTCTTACTGCTAGAAATCCTCAGTCAAAAAGAGAACTAATCCCTGTATGCCCATGCCTATATGCCTTTCTGTCCCTGCCATTTTACTTCCTCTTTCCACCCAGCTATATATCACTTACTCTTTCTGCCCAGCTCTGTCACTTCCTGTCTGTCTGTACAGCCCTCCAGACCTCCATGGTTAGTGCTGGGATTAAAGGTGTGTGCCACCATGCCTGGCTCTGTTCCCAGTGTGGCCTTGAACTCACAGAGATCTGGATGGATCTCTGCCTCTTAAATTCTAGTATTAAAGGCGTGCGCTACCATTTTCTGACTTCTATGTTTAATATAGTGGCTAGATTTTTCCTCTGATCTTCAGATAAGCTTTATTGAGGTGCACAAACAAAACATCACCACATTTGTGTCCTGTTAATATACAAAGTATGGCTGATTGACTCAGTATTGTTCCATTCTTTTGCGCAACTGATTGGCTGACCAACTTGACTCCTACCATCAATGATTCAGACCCATGGGTTACTTTATCTTTTAGAGTGACAGTCTTAGGAGTTCAATCTCAGGAAGAAGGCAACTTCAATGTAAAAGTGAGATCATATGCGGGTGATCATATGTGTGAGTGAATATTTGTGCATGTGAGTGTATGTGTCACAAATTTTAATTTATAATGAAATGTTTGAAAATACTTCAGCTATATATAGATATTATGCAAACACTTCCCTAGATTGCACAAGGGCTTTGCTCATCCGTGGCTTCTAGTATCTATAAGAGTTTTACAGGCAATCCCTTGAATGCTAAGATACAACTGTGAAAAATTTGTGTATATTTTCATTTCACAGTTCTCAGCAATTTTTTTTCTCTAATGATTTTATCCCAATACAGTTAAAAAATATTTGGGTAGGTAAAAGAAAGACACAAAATAACTTTTAAAGCTGAGCAACTGAGGAATAGCCAGAGAAAAGTATGTTCAACAGAATGTACTATAATGAATTCTTTAAAGAAACAAGTCATTGGAAACTGAAAGCACATAAGACTATCACTTAGCCTTCAAAACATGGTCCAGTGATGTGGCCAGCAATGCTTCTCAAACACAAACTGATATGTGAGTTGGAATTGGTAATTGGAGCACCATACAAAATTTTTCATCTTCAAATACTTATATTTGAATTACCATGGGAATCTAGGTGAAGTAAGACAGACGATAAACTTTTGGAATAGAGACTAGTTCCATTTATGAAAATGGAATACTAAAGACCTTAGATTTGATCTTATTTTATATAAAGGTGTTAAAGAATTTTAGGTAAGAAATTGTTTTGTCAGAATTTTTTTTCCCCAAAACTTACTGTGTTTAATGGCAAAAGTTGTTTAAGAATGAGGGAAGAAGTCAGTAGATATTTTAAAAATCTGCATGAGATGTGTTCTTAAAGCAAGCAGGATCATATTATATGAATATGTAATAAAATTAGTGAAATAGAATTGCTAAGTTCTCTTTAAAAATGGTTAGATTGATGAAAATATTTGAATATATTATAAAACCATTTCCTCAGAATTGAATCATTGTGTCCTGAGGGGTTGGTGCTGAAGATGCAGGTGGTAAATGAAACACAAATTCACAGGACTTGGGAACCTTCAAATATTAAAGGATTCCCATGGTTACTTCCCAAAGTCAGCATAATCCAATAATTCAGCAAATATTGGGGAGGAGAGAATTCTTGACCAGTGGAGCAGCCTGCAACTTACACATGGAGCTGTAGGAATGCAGGCTTTCATGAGTTGTTATCCATACTGGAACAGGGGTTTTTCATAAAGTTACACTTTAATTCACCCATACTGCTATAAACCCCAAGCCATACTCTTATAAGTATTCCACATAACAAATTTACTAAGCTAGACTTAGATGTAATCCTTTTCAGTCTTTCACTGATGCTCATCTAAGGTAAACTGACAGTTACATCACTAGAGAAAAATAACACATCAAAAGATGTGAATGAATATATAAGTAGGAAGCATACTAGAGAATTAGACGAATGTACCATGGCTTCACAGCAAGTTGGGAATTGCAAAAGAGTCTGAGTAGTAGTGGATTTCAATTCACTGGATTGGGAAAAATACCCAAGGAAGATTGTTAAGGATTCTGTATCAGGTAGTATTTTAACAACTGCAGGTGTATTTTCTCCTTTAAATCTCATGATATACCCTGAAATTTCATAAATAAACTTAAGCAAGTAGCTCATATTTATATGAATAAAAGACACTGAGATATGGCTTTGCCTCTTTTCCAGTTGGGCAAATTCAGCTTTCTTTTTGTTACAATGGTCATTACTATCACAGACAACTGTTTGGACTTTGGCTTCTTGAAAGGCTTATTATGTTCTAATTAGACAATTTATAGGAATTATGACAAATTGATAAAATATTTGGACCTAAAATCCACTGTTAATGAGAAGCATGTCATTTTAAGTTTTATTAATACTTTGTTAGTAATAAATTATAACTGCATAATATATGCAGCAAAACATTGGCTCAAAAGTTCTATAAGTTCATGTAGGAGATACAGAACTCTTAGCTTTGTTTACAATTGTTAACATTGTTCTTTGTATCCTTTTGTTACTGTAAACAAGTAGGGTATGGATATCCCTGTCATTTCTAAAGTTAACCTTCTTTTTTTTGGAGGGGTTCCAAGATAGGGGTTTCTCTGCATAGCCCTGACTGTCCTGGAACATGCTTTGTAGGCCTTGAACTCACAGAGATCCATCTGCTTCTGCCTCAGGGATGTTGGGGTTAAAGGCGTGCCCCATCATGCCAGCCTGAAAGTTAATCTTAACCACATGTGAATTACACTGCAACTATAGTTGGTGACACCCTAATAGTGAAAAGAGTTTCAAGCATTATCTAATGATTTATTTATTTATTTTTCAATCAACAACTGGACATTTATGAAATAAATATGAAGAGATGAAACAATAATTATTCATATTTATGCACTCCTGAACTCAGCACAGTTGTAATTGACTGCACAAGGCCAATACAGTTGACATTGTAACATGGAGGATGAAGTTTATAAGCTCTCACCTCAGGCTGAGGTGCTATTGACATTTGATGGCTAGTAGAGGAGGGACAGTCAGTTTTCTTTACTGGAATGACCAATTATTATATGAATGACGCCACCTTCATGCATATATATGCATCAAAATTGGACTCAGTCCGTAAATGGACAGTTCTCTCCCAGCTGTCAATTCTAGAATAACCACTCAGAGGCTTAATATTACTTATAAATGCTCAGCCAATAGCTCAGGCTTGTTACTAACTAGCTCTTACACTTAAATTAACCCTTAATTCTTATCTATGTTTAGACACATGGCTTTCCTTAGCACAGTATTCTCATCTTGCTTCCTCTGCATCTGGCTGGTGACTCCTGACTCCTTCCTTTCCTTCCCAGCCTTCTCAGTTTGGCTTTGTCACCTGTATTTCCTGCATGGCTAGTGGTCTTCAGTTTTGTTTTTTTTTAACCAATGAAAGCAACACATATTCACAGCATTCAGAAGGACCATCCCACAGCACAATCAGTTATAGAAAATACAAAATTTAGACATAAAGTTTTGAAGTGGATAAAGGGGAAGCTGGAGTAGAGTGTAACTAGGAGTAAGAGTAGGGAGTGAATATGATCAGCATACAATTTATATATATGTATATGAAATTCTCAGTGTTCATAAAAGGCTATATAAAAACAAAAGGCACTATCACTGCCATGAGTATAAAACTGAATCTTATTTTATTGCCATAAACTAATTATGGTGGACTTAAATTTAGTAATTATAGTGGCATGTGTATTACTAAAATTTGCTGTAAACTTACTTGCAAATCAGTTCAGTACTTAAATCCATTAATTGCATTTGTTCTATTTCCAAAAATACAAACATCCATATGTAATTGCAAATAAAATATTCCTTCTTCACTCAACTGCACTCTTTAGGAGAGTACGCTGAGCTTTGTTTAAATGGTGTTGTAACTGACTAGAGAAGTGAACAAAAGGTTTGGTGGTTTACTTGTTTATCTGTTTGTGAGTTTGAGTGGGTTCAGTGTAAGTCACTGTGAAAAGGCTGGTTAAGGGACAGAGGCTTAGCGTGGAAGAAACTACTACCATGAAAGGTTAGACCAAAACGGAGTTGATATCCGTGTGGCTGTTGTGGAAGGACCTTTGTAGAGCAACAATGAAGGAGTTCAGGTACCAAAGTTGAGTATAGGGTAAGGGACAATATTCTCACAAGAGAGTTGTATTGCTTCTTCCTTCTTTTAGTATAATACCAACTCTTAAGTCCAACACAACAGAAATTGGAATCTTATTAGGACAATTTATTTGATACCTGGCTTCCAATTTAGTGTTTTTATGGGATTCCTGAGTGTGCAAATGAATGGGTCTCTATGTCTGTATCTGTACCTTGTGCCTTGTCCTGGGCTCCTTTCCTTCCGTTTGTTTGTTTTCTCCTAGTCTGATGTGTTAGTGTTTGTTTTATCTTTTATATGATATTATAATCTCTTAGAAGCCTGTTTGTTTTCCAAGGAAAGGCAGAAAGGGGTGTATCTGGATGGGAGAGGAGATGAGAGAGAAAAGGGAGGAGTAGAGGGAACAGAAATCATAATCGGAGTGTCTTATGTGAGAAAAATGTCTATATTCAATAAGAGAAAAAACACTGAAACTTTCACACATTAAATTGACACATTAAAACAATGTGATCTATATTTACCTATTGTCTGTCTATATTTTGCTCTATTTTTTTTAACATTTTTTTTTGGTATTGCTAAGGATGTTCTCAAGTATGTCCAGCACTTTTTTCTCTTCTGATACACATTCTCAGGCCACCTATAAAATTTTAGTGATATATACAAGAAACTAGCATGATTAACAGATTCCTTTTTAATCTAGTATTTTGATAATTATAGATGTTTCTTTACAGTGTTCCTTGTTGCTTGCATAACCTTCCATCAGGACCATTAGGGAGAAGGAATGGATTATGCAATCAGAGAAACACAAAGTCCCCATAGGGATAAGATAATGCAAAAGTGGAATATCTAGAACAAACTTGAAGTTATCTTTTTGAATGGTACTTTTCCTGGTTAAACTTATCTCTGCTTTCTTTCAAAGATACTGATGCTGAATAATTAAGTGTTCCCTTAATCCCCAAGATCATCTATTGTCTTCTGTACTCTACATCCAAAATGTGGTTGTAGTTTTGATCTTAAAAGTCAGTCAACTATGGCTGCTGTTGGTATGAGGTTATTTTCAAAATCAGAATTCTGAAACTTTGAATCATTTGTAACATGTAAAGTGATAGAACGTTGTGATATATTTGATTATATTGTGTAAAGTAATGTCACTGTGATTGTTTTAATAAAAGCTAAATGTCCAATAGCTCCGCAGGGAACTTCTGGACAGAGAGAGCTCCAGGAAGAAGAAAGATAGAGTTGCCAGCTATATGCAGAGGAAGCAGGACATGTAGGAGAATAGGTAAAAGCCACAAGCCACATGTCAACATGTAGATTAATAGAAATGGGTTAATTTAAGCTATGAGAGCTAGTTAGAAACAAGCCTAAGCTAAGACCTAGCTTTCATAATTACTATATTTCTATGTTGTTATTTGGAATATGACTGGCAGGACAGAGAAAGTCTCATTACACGTAGCTCACAACAGCTGGCCACATATATCACCTTAAGGCTTGAGAAATATACAATGGAATACTACTCAGCAGAGAAAAACAATGACATCATGAGGTTTGCAGGCAAATGGA
>CABHPH010160737.1:0-15997 GCA_902168325.1 Peromyscus nudipes | reverse complement strand
AATCACAGTCTGATAAATGTCTGTCTCTCGGAACCATGAACATTCTTCCCTAGAAGAGAAAATCTTCACAGCAATGTCTCCCAACCATTTGTCTTGCCAGACTTTTCCAAACTGACCTTTGCCGATGCTTTCTTGTAACACGATGGTCCTGGCAATTCTTCTCTGAACAAGCAGTAGTAAATCCTTTGTCCCAGGTAGCAGCATCACCCCAGTCACCAACATGATGAGAAGTAGCCAGCAACGTGGAGCAGCAGCTTTTGCCTCCATGGTCCCACCACTGTTTGTGGTTCAGCCCTGGCCGAAGCTTCTCCTTAGCAAGCCTCCTAGGCCGACCTTAAACTCGAGATCCTCCTGGTTCTGCCTCCTTCAGTAAATCCTACCGGCGTGCGCCACCACTACCGGCCGAGTGTAGCTTGGGCCTGAGCTGGGGCCCACAAGGCCACAGCTTTTTCATGAATTCGTACCACGAACGTTGGGCGCCAGATGTAGCATGACTCTTAAAAAGTTCTTATTAATAAAATCAAACCCGGGCCAGGTATTGGGGTGAACATTGGAAGGTCAGAGAGACAGAACAAACCACAACTAACCTCACCTGGCCAACTTCTCAGCTGATCTTGTTTCCTCAGACTGGATGCCCCGAGCCCTCATCCAGAATGGGTCTCAGCTGAACTGCTGCTCAAAAGCCTGAAAGCTTAACCAGCCACATGCTTCTCCAGGCCAAAGGCTTCTCCAGGCCAAAGGCCTCTAGTTTCTGGTCCTCACGCCTTATATACCTTTCTGCTTTCTACCACCACTCCCTGCTTTCACTCACCACTCCGGTGAGGTGAGATAGCTGTGGCTTATTCTGTCTCTCTGACCTTCCAGTGTTCACCCCAATAACTGGCCTCAGGTTTGATTTTATTAATAAGACCTTCTAAGATTCATGCTACATAGGATGGATGGTGAGGGTGAAGTTTCTTCCAGAATCACTGCCACTGAACCTGGCAGGGACCCCATATGCTAGGTTCCATGCTCTGTCCATGAGGAGGCTGAGGGACTCTCATGGTTTCTGTTGGTACTAGTTTATAGGATTGATGATGGCACTCTGCCCTAGAGACACAGGCAGTGAAGCTGGAGACTGGATCAGCAAGATGTCACCAGTGGAGCCCGGAATGATAAACACACATTGCTTTCACAGATGTACTGGAAGCATCCCAGTGCAGAACTTTTGTATTGGTAGTCTGTAACAGTAGTCATGAGGTATACTCTGAGAAACCATAAAATAAAGAGGAAACATAACACTTATTAAATGCCATAATATCAGTCATCAGGACACCAAAGCATTGAAAACAGCAGTGGCCACAGGGGATGCATCTAGCACTGCACCCTCTCACCTGGAACTCAGAGCAGCAGCACCCACAGCAGAAGAGCAGCTGACCCTATCTCTGAGACCTAGACTAGAGGCTGCTTTGTGGGGACAGGTAAAATCCCTTTAAAGATCATTTGAGGAATCTGCACTGTGGCCAATATCTCAATATGCAAATCAGCTCAGAAAAGTTTGACTTGTTGCTCACAGGACACCTGCTCTTGTGTCGCCCTATGGCAGTTAGGATTAGCAAAGAGTTCTCTAACACATTTTAAGGGGCATACCCCAAGTGAATTTTTGGCTGGCCTTGTGGAATTGAAACTTTCTGTTATTTTGGGGTTCCATGTGAGAAGTTCACTGTCACTACTCTGCTGTAAAGGATATGAGTTGCAGAAGCTCTGTGATCCCTCAGAATTAATTTGTTTTTTTTTAAAAAAAGGTGTCTTTATATTTATTTTATTTATATGTATATTTTGTCTGTGTGTATGTCTGTGTACCACATTTCTGCCTGTTGCCCTTGGAATCCAGAGGAGGACATTGGGTCCCCTGGAACTATTGTAGTGGATGGCTGTGAACTGCCATAGGGATGTTGGGAACTGAACCAATGTCCACTACAACCCAGGAAGCGCTCTTATCCACTGATCCATTTCTCTGGCTTAAACTAATTTTTTTGTATCTCATAACAACAACATATTTTGCATTGGGATACTTCTCAACAAGAGAAAATAATTGAATTCAATAAGATCTAGAAAAAAGAATGTGTCATGGTTCAGATGAGAAAAGGAAGTAGGCTTCACTAAGAGGCTGTAATCTGAGTGTAATCAGGAGCAGAAGAAGCAGTGAGCTGTGACCATGGGATGAAGGAGGAGGCTGGAAACCTAACTTAGAATGAACAAACATCACTGAGGATAAGATAGGTCTCTTCATCTTCTCATTCCAAAGACAATGCTGAACCCACCTGGTTTTTTCACAGAGGAACATTTTACCCTGTAAGCAGTAACACCTCCTCATAATCCACAATTCTTGTCAATCAGCATCCAGCTTAGGAGCCCCAGCTTAGTCTGTGGACAGAGTAACAGATATCCTGGCAATGTCCCTGCTATGAAACCCAGGGCAGATAATGATGCTGGTCTTTGTGTCCCTCTGGACACTCCACATACCATCTACTCCACATAGGACTAAGAAAAACTTTTAAGAAAAACCTCAGCTTAGCTGGAAAGTGAGGCTGGTTCATAATCAGAATTTCCCTTCTTTATGCCACCTGAACTGGAGGTACTGACAATATGAGGGAAAGTCAGACATTTCTGTTTTCAGGTATTTGAGAGGTAGAAATCTCTCAGACCCTGACATCCTCATACAGTATCACTATGTGTGAAGGGATCTAGTAAAGCTCAGTGCTTCCCAACCAAGGACTGTAGTACATTGTAGCTTAAACTGTCCCCAGAAAGCCCATGCAGTAAAGCCTTGGTCTCCAGGCTGTTGTTCTCTTTGGTGATGGAACATGTATGAATACAGGGCCACCAGAAAGGTTTGAGGTCACTAACACTGTGCTCATGGGGAGAACTGTATATGATCTCCTTTTCTTTCCTCTCCACAAGATGCTCAGCTTTGCTCTACACATTCCTGTCTTGATGTGCTGCCTCACCACAGACTCACACAGGGCTTTATTCCCATTAAGAAGAACCTCCAAAAGTAAGCCAACATTAAACACATTATTTCCTCACAGAGACCATGGGAGTATACAGTATATGACAACTAATATTCAACAGGCTGACCCACTAGATAAATAATCCTCTGAAGGGAAGCCCCACTTGGCAAAGACGGTGGGGTTATAGACTATGAATGACTGGTTGTTTCTATCTGTAATTTTTCTCATGTGCCACTACATTTCTTCCCTAAACAACAGCTATGGTTGTTTTCCCACTGCTTGTGTACTTATCTCATGTATATATTCCATCTACTTGGCACACCTATAGCTGTGGATGGTCATGAAGATGATTTCTGATTAAGCTGTATAATTCTAATGAATATAAATAATAGAAAGAAGTTTTTCATTACTCAGACTGACATAGGAAAATTCTCAGTTACAAAGACAGCCTTTTACACATTTAGCTCATTTTAGACTTTAGAGCAAATCCAAAACAGACTAGCTGCACTTGCAAATAAAATACATAAGGACAAGTTCCCAGGTGTTTATTCCTGAATCAAAATTAGGCATGAAGCAACTTTGGTAGACATAATCACCTTCAGCAATTGACTTTCTGCATGTACTCCCAACCTCAGGTTATGATACAAGGCACAAGGTTCAGCCAACTAACTGTTTATTGTTTAAGTCCTGAATTTCCATGTCACTCTCCGTGATGTCTCTCAGGCTACCTGCACGGCCAAGAGTTACTAACTGACCCATCAGTGTGACATCCCTAGCCTGAGAGAAACTGTGTGATCAGAATGGCACTGTGTCTTATAGTTTATTCAAGAAGTGCTAAGTGATCCTAAAAATAGAATTAATATATTTCCAGAGTTTTTGCTGTGGTGGAATATGTAGCTGAGTGTGTAGAGAGAGACATGTGAGAGATGTAAGAAGAAATGTAAATAAACAGATTTAGGTATATGAGAGAGAGAGATATAGAGAGAGGTAGAGAGAAGAGTGTGAAGGAAGAGATGTAGCTGTGTGGTGAGAAAGCTGTGTAGATGAAAAGTATAGCTGTGGCTATATGGAGAGAGATGTAACTGTGTGGATATTTGTAACTGTGTGGAGACAAGGAAGATGAAGCTGTATAGAAAAGAGATGTAACTGTATAGAGATGTGTGGCTGTGCAGGAGAGAAATGTATGTCTAAAGAGCTATGTAGCTGTAAGTAAAGAATGTAGCTGTGTAGAGACATAAAGATTTTCAGAAAGATATTTTTTAAGATTAAGTAAAAGAAAAGTTACCACCAGAAAGCTTATGTTTCCTTATTTATCCCTCAGATAGAAAGATCTAGCCCTCACTGCATTCATGGATTTTTGCATACCCTGGAAGTGGTCTTGGAGCAGGCTCTCCCAAAGGCCTCTAGTAATTTCTTTTTCTTCCAGTGATTGAAACTGTGATACACACACAAGGCTTTACTCTTTCAATGTAATTAGAAGCAAGAGGTGCATAAGTTATTGTACAGCTGAACACTGTAAAACTCACTTCAAATGATGTTAGTGAGATTTTCACTCTTGCTTTTCCAATTGTGAGATATGTCCCTGGGATATTGATGTGGATTTAATTCTTGTATCACACTGTTACCACAGCCGGTATGGCTTTCTCTATTAGTGAGTGTGGAAGATCTTTCCATCCTCTATCTTCTTCAATTTCATTTTCCATGTCCCAATGATTTCATTGTAGGGATCTTTAACTTCCTTGCATAAACTGGTTCCTAGGTATTTTATTTGAAGTTGTAAATTGAATTTATCCCTGATATTTTTCCTTAGTAAGTTTGTTACTATTGCACAGAAAACCTTCTGACTTTGTATGTTGGCTTTATATAGGGTTCTTTGTTTATATCCTGCTCTTTGCTGAAAGTATTTTCAGGTCTAAGAGTTTTCTGGTTGAGTTTTGAGAGACTTTTAAGTATAAGGACATATTGTTATAATTTGATTTCTTCATTTGTTATTTATATTCCTTTTATTTCTCCATCCTGCCTTTTTTCTATGACTAAGGTTTGAGCATTACATTGAATGTGAGTGAGAGAGTGGGCTTGCACCCCTTTCTTGCCTCAGATTTGAGAAGCAATGCTTTGTTTTTTCCTCAATGAATATAATTAAAATGATATTTTTATCATTTATAATCTTTGTTCTTGGTTTATCTTGTTTTACTGTGGCATTATAAATTTCTTTCAGACACCTATCATTGTTTCATTGCTGCTATTATTATTTTTTAATCCCATTTTGAACTGAATTGTCAGGCAACTATATCACTGTCTAGCAGAGACAGTTTGGCTCAGAATTGCCCAGATCTGTCATCGTCTCAGCCTCCACCACCTCTTCTGCTATCAGGCCCCTGGTCTCTGGATCAGTAATGCATCTCTAGGGTTGGGGACCTAGATTACGTTTCTTGAGTTGGCACCTATACAAACACCCTTAGCTCTCTGGAGATGCTTCAGGGGCATGAAGTTGCAGAAGGCTCTCTTGTACACTCTCCCATTTTGAGCTGGAGCCAGCAGGCTTTTCTGAAGTTAGACACTCAGGACACCTGTTTGTGCATTACCTGTCTATTAGACTAAGGATTATTCAACTTCTTCACAGCCTTCTCAGCATCCTTTTCAAGAAGAAACTTGACATAAACATTCTCTACCAGGTGGGCTCCCTGGCTGTTGCAGACACTCATCTGTGCAATATGTTGCTTCCACATCAGTGGAGACTTCCTCAAAGAACCCATCACAGTAATCCTGTGTCTACATGTTGTTCACAGAACAGTTTAAACCATCAGCTGTCTGGGCACTGTCTGGGACTTTCTTTGATGTTTTCAATAAAGAGTGTGACTAAGGGTCAGTGTATTGTGCAACTAAAACATCTGTCTCCAGGACAACATGCTCCAATTTTGAAAGAAAATGAACAGTTGACTTTTTCTGTCTCAGTGCTGACAATAGAAATCAAGTATTCTGCTTTTTTCCAGCATAAAGCTTCAGACAGGGCTGCACATGCCACTAACTGTGCCCTATATTGTTAGTGATATTCAGGAAAGATTCTATTACTGGTCCATTCAGGGATTTTATCATGATTTCAAATGAGTGTTCTGCACTACTCAAGATGATGACAAGATTTCTGCTTCTTAAACACTTTATGCTGAATTGAAGGTAGTATTTTTTTGGTTTGCATTAACTTTTGATCCCTGAATAGAAATCAACTTGGTTATAGTGTACAGGTCTTTTAATGTGTTCTTAGATTTCATTTGCAAGAATTAGGTGGTCCTTATGCAAATCAGGAAAATTGGTCTCTCCTCTCTGGCTTATCCCCTTTGTATCTTTGTTTTGTCATCTGGGTAATGCTGGCTCCATACGATGAGTCTGGTTGTGATCCTTCCTTTTCTATGGCATGGAACAGTTTCAGGAATGTTAATGTCAGCTCTTCATTAAAGGTCTGGCAGAATGCTGCAAAGCATCTATAAGTCTCATGCTTCATTCTTTTATAAAATAAATTATTTGTATTATAACTTTAAAATGTTGTACAGGAAAAAATGAAAATAATAATGCTTTTTACTCCCATCACAGAAAAAAATACATTTCATAATGTTGGCATTAAGACAATAATTACAATTCTTGTATTTAACAGGTGCGGTACTGCACAACATTTGCTCATAAATTCACTAAGACTTGCTTACCTTTCCTTTATGAAAAGTTCTGCTTTGCAAGTTTTATCTTTGAATTAGATTTACTGGTATGTACATTCGGAATATATTCCAAATCAAAATGTACTATTCATGTAAAATATATTTTAAAAACTTATACACAGTGTCTTTTTACATATTAAAGTAGCTAAAAATTACAATTTACTATGCAGCTTTTATCATGCTGTCTGATGCTAAGAAGACCAGGTATCCTCATGTCACCTGCCTCTTCCACATGGTTTACCAGGAGTGCCCAGTGCAGATACCAAGTGTGTCTCCATGGACAGCTCCCTCTCCAGAGAGGGGCTGTAAGACAGATTGGGAGAAACACTTGAAACAAAGAGGCTTTTATTAACCACTATCTCACACATTTGTGAAGTACTTTCAAAAATGGGTTTGCAAAATAATCTAGCTATTTTATTAATGTTTTTATTTTTTATTCAACATAATATTCCTTTTTCTTTTTTTTTTCAAGACAGTTTTCGCTGTGTAGTTTTGGTGGCTATCCTAGATCTCACTCTGTAGACCAGGCTGGCCTCGAACTTACAGAGATCCACCTGGTTCTGCCTCCCAAGTGCTAGGATTAAAGGCATGTGACACCACTGCCTGGCATTATTCAACAGAAAAAGTTATATTGCTTATAACTTTAGAGCTGCCAACAATTAGGACTGTTGTTTACTAGACCTTGCCTACATTGAGGGATACATTAACCTACATCATTGATTGTCACTTTATATCAAGTCCAAAAAACCCAAGAGAGCTTGCTATTTCCTTGTACAGAAATTACAACAATCATCTAAATACTAAGGATGCTCTATAGCTCAGCTGTCAGTCAATGAGATTATTCCCACTATAAGGTCCACATTCCTCTACTGATTCATGAGAAAGAGCTGATTTTCTGACATACAGAAAATGAAAGGCACACATCTAGTCCATGAAAGGTGGCTGAGGATGACCAATGCCCTTCTTCCACTGTAGCCTAGGAGAGAGCCCTTTTGCAGTAAACCTTGCTAATCATGGTCACGGGACATTATGGAACCTGCTGCAAGCCACAGGAAAACGTAACGGAATTCAGTTACTATCACAAAAGCTACTACTTGGAAAAGTCAAGGACTTTTCCGAAGGCCAAGCTATGACTTAAGAAGTCTTGGTGATATTTTAGCTTTTGTATATGTATTAGCTGGTTCATTCAGTGATTTTCTTGTAATGCTATGTGAGCTTCCAAGAACTCCTAACAGTGTATTTATCTAAAATACCTATCAAGCATCCAAGGCCAAACAAAACAACACCTGTGTCCTAGGTCAGGCAGATGCTTTATTTCTTGTGCAATTTAGGGTGAGACCCTCCTTCCTTATACAACCTTACTAATAGACCCCTAACTTCTTACCTAACTACTTCTAGGAATGTAGACTGAGCACATAGATCCCCTTCTTGATATCCTAACTGATCATTAGCTCTCTATTGACCTCCTCCTTTACCACTCCTCTTTTGGGTTGTGCTCAACCATACCACAAGGGCATTTGCTCAGCTATGTTCATATCAGCATTATTTGTAATAGCCAGAACCTGGAAACAACCTAGATGCCCTTCAACCGAAGAATGGATAAATAAACTGTGGTACATATATACAATGGAATACTACTCAGCAGAGAAAAACAACGACATCATGAGGTTTGCAGGCAAATGGAGGGATCTAGAAAAAATCCTCCTGAGTGAGGTAACCCAGACTCAGAAAGACAAACATGGTATGTACCCACTCATAGGAGAATACTAGTTGTGGAACAAGGATGACTGGTCAGCCACTCACAACACCAGGGAGGCTACCTGGAAAACAGGACCCCAAGAAAGACAAGGGGATCGCCCAATGATGGAGAAATGGATGAGATCTACATGAACAGACTGGACATGAGTGGGGATAATGAGGGGCGAGGGGCGAGGGAGAGAGAACTTGGGGGAGCGGGAGATCCCAACTGGATCAAGTGCAGAGAGGAAACACAGGGAATGTTCATGATAAATGAAGACCGCATGAGAATGGGAAGAGGCAGAGTGCTGGAGAGGCCCACGGAGATCCACGGAGATGCCCCCACAATAGACTGCTGGCAATAGTCGAGAGGTAGCACGATCTGACCTACCCTGGTGAGAGAACTAGATGCAGATATCCATGGTCAGGCCCTGGGTGGAGCTCCGGGAGTCCAATTGGCGAGAAGGAGGAGGGTTTATGTGAGCTAGAGTTGTTGGGACCAGGGATGGATGGAATACAGGGACAAGTGGCCAAACAAACGGAAACACATGAACTGTGAACCAATGGCTGAGGCGCCCCCAACTAGATCAGGCCCTCTGAATGGGTGAGACAGTTGATTGGCTTGATCTGTTTGGGAGGCATCCAGGCAGTTGGACCGGGTCCTGTGCTCAGTGCATGAATTGGCTGTTTGAAACCTGGGGCTTAGTAGAGACCCTTGGCTCAGCCTGGGGATGGGGATGGGGGGTGGGCCGGGGAGAGGGGTGCAGGGTGGCAGGAGGGGTAATGGGGTGATCTATGACTGATATGTAAAGTTGAATTATATTGTAAAATAAAATAAAATAAATTAAAAAAAAAAGAAAGCCTGGTGGTCACTGCTTAAGGAAAATTCTTACCTGCCATTATGATCCCTTAAGAATTCAAGCCTGGTGACCTTGCTCTGCCAGAGGATTGCTATTGCTTGGGTTTATAACTGGATTCCTGAGAAACTTAGAGAGAACTGAGAGAATAAGGAGATGGAGAGGAGGAGAAAGAGAGGAAAAAAGAGAACGGAAGAACTAGATGATTAAGGACTGGAGAGGAATGGACTAGATGGGAAGAACTAGATTGAAGGGCTAAAAGAGAATGCTAGAGGGACAAGATGGAAGATGAGGAAGGGCCAGTTAGGGAAGAACAAGATGAGGAAAAACAAGATGAGGAAGAAGGAGATGGGAGAGGAGCTAAGATGGAAAGGAACTAGATGGATGAGAATCTAGATGGGGCAGAACTAAGATGAGAGAATTAAGAAAGAATTTAGAGGGGACAACAGATAAAGGTAGAGACAAATCAATAAGAAAGGAGCTAGGCATGAGAGCAGAAGAGAAGCTGTGTAGAGAGAGAACTGACACAGAATAATGAAGTGTATGGACTAAGGAGTTCTGTGTACATAGAATCATTTCTTTTCATCAAAGATTAAATTATCAGCTGTTTGTAGATTCTTCCCGGACCCTGGGAGGAGACTATCAGGGGCCCTGACTCCCTAATCACTGATAGAACCTGCTCATAATGTCATCTTTGATGTGATTAGTTAATGGTTTGTGGTAAAATACACTATCATGTATGTTCTTTTTCCTGTTTGCTGAGGGCACTTAATTCTGACATGTTAGTCTGGTGATGTCCACATATAGTTGTGTAGTGAATCCATGTTTTTGAAAAGCTGTCCCAACAGTGGCACATTTTCATCTGTTTTCCAACGAGGTCACACCGTTCAGAGGTCCAACTAAAACCCTTGCTGTGTTTACTATATCTTCAGCAGTGACTGGCACATCTAGTGCAGCTCCCACAGAACCTCTAGTATGGAGTCTAATTTTGTGCAGAACTTATCCAGCTCCCAATTCTTTAACTGTGCAAATTTCTTCCATTTCTCAACTCCCTTGTGCTCAGTTTCTACTACTTGGTATGTTTGCTGTATTATCTGCTGGAGTTCCTGCTCTCCCTACTTATGCTCCATCTCTATCTGCCTGCTCATCCTTTCAATCCCATGAAAGATTTCACCTCTGGCGTACGGTTTTCTTTATCTTCTTTCAATTCACTCAAGAGTTTTGTAATCTGTCCTGTAGGATTTCTTCTTCAACTCGAAAAAGGCAAGGATTATTGTTTACCCTACAGATCATTAACTTGTCCTTGGAAATGTTTTATAAGCACTTCTTGAGTTTTGATTTTGTGATGCAGTTTGTCTATTTTGGAATTTTCTAATCCATTTTTGCAAAGGAGTTTTTCTGTTTCTCTCTCATGAGATGCTTTGAGGGGCTCAATGTGTGCAGCAGTATCATCCTTAACCCTTTTCATGGAGTGTTCAAATTGCTGTATTGTATTGTATTCAGATTCCATCCTCAGCATATTTCTTTCTGAAGTCAATCTGTGTGGCTCATTTCTCAATATGTAGTTTTCTCATAAAACCTCTGAAATATGGGAATCAAAAAAGGCATATTGGTCTTACAGTTTGGCACGTAGGGTTCCAGGAAAAGAGTTTGCATTTCCTCTATTTGAGTGCCAAACTTCTTCCTTCAGCCTTTTGGCAGAAGGGTCCTCTCTGACCCTGGGGCTATGCCTGGACACCATCATTCTTCTCTCCTTCTGCAGCCTCTCCACAGTTTTCAAAAGGTCTTGTATCTCTCTCCCTTTTTCTCCCAGTTCTTAGTCAAGTCTTTCCAGCTGTGCTTCAGCATGTGCCTGCTCTACCTGGAATTCTACGGACTGGAGGTTCTGATGCTCCTTGTCACTCTTCTTGTGATCTAACAGCATTTTCATGTTTAAGAACATGTATTTCTTGAGTTAATCCAGTATCCGGCCCCATTACTGAAGGTGTTTATCCACTGTAGGAGTTCACCGGTAGAATTTTTGGGGTCACTTATGTATACCATCATATCATCTATGGGACTGGACTAGGCCCTTTGCATAAGTGAGACAGTTTTGTAGTTTGATCTGCTTAAGGGGTCCCTTTTGGGAGACACCTTGAACAGCCTTGAGGCAGCCGGAGGGTCTTGGACCTGCCTCTACTGAATGTACCAGGCTCTGCTGACTCCCCATGGGAGGCCTTACCTTATCTGAGGAGGGAATGGGGGTGGACTGGGGGGAATGTTGAGATGTGGGAGGAAGGAAGAGAGGAGGATCTGTGGTTAGTATGTAAAACAAATAAAAAATTTAATTAAAAAAGGTTAAATATTTTTATATTAAAAAAAACGTGGACGTATATTATAAATGCAAGACTTTTAAAGTGCCTCGAAGAAGTAATAAAACCAAGAAACCAAACAAAAGAAAACTGTGTACAATGAATTTACATCAATAAGAGATATTTAAGGGCCAGCAAAATGGCTCATATGCCAAAAGCACTTGCCACCAAGCCTGATGACAAACCTGAGCTTGATCCTAGAACCCAAATGTCAAAGAGACAATCAAGTGTCCTCTGACCTCTAGAAACATGACATGTTACATGTGCAACTAGAAACAAGCTCACTCATATACAGATGAAAGTAATTAATTAGCAAAGTGTAATAAAAGTTAAAAGAATTCATGGAAAGGAAAAGAAAAGACAGAAGAAATGGGAACCAGTAAGGAGGAAAGAAAGCCCTCCAGAATCTAGAAAGAGCAGGAAACACTTTTGCCACAGCCATCAACAGAAATACTGTTTGTCATAATCATCACTTCAGCCCATAGACTCTTATGATGGACACCAGTACTACAAAAAGATAAATCCCTCACAGTCAAGCAACAGAGTTTGTGCTAATGTGTTACAGAACAAATAGAAAGATAATACTGAGTTCTCCTTTGAATTATTGTATAAAAGTTTTTCATACCAAAAGACATAAGAGATGTTGAACCCATCTTATTTTGCTGGGCTCTGCAAATGTTTTCATCACTGTTTCAGGCAAAGCAGCTCTCAGACAGAAGGGGGAAGTGTACAGGTCCAGGGCTGTATGTGGTGCAGGCAGCTGGAGAGACTCTCAGAGGAGGTTTTTCTTGGAGGCTGAAGCACTGTGGGAGGAGGATCATAACCTTGCATACAGTAATAATCTGCCAGGTCTTCAGCCTGGACACTGCTGATGGTGAGAGTGAAGTCTGTCCCAGACCCACTGCTTGTGAAGCGATCAGGGACCCCATTGTTCCGAATGGATGCATAGTAAATCAGCAGTTTAGGAGACTGCCCTGGTTTCTGCTGGTACCAGTTCAAGTAGATGTAGCAGGAATCTTAGAGAGTCTTATTAATAAAATCAAACCTGAGGCCAGTTATTGGGGTGAATGCTGGATCAGAGAATCAGAACAAGCCACAGCTACTTCACCTCGCCAGTTCCTCAGTTGGTCTTTTTTCCTCAGACTGGAATCCTCTGTGTCCTCATATCCGAATGGCTCTCAGCTGAACTGTGCTGCTCAAAACCTAAAAGCTTAACCAGCCAAAAGCTTCTAGTTCCTGGTCTTCAAGCCTTATATACCTTTCTGCTTTCTGCCATCACTCCCTGGGATTAAAGGCATGAGTCACCATGCTTGGCTATATCCTTGAACAGACAGGTTTCTGCCTCTGGTCTGCTGGGATTAAAGGTGTGTGCTAGAACTGCCTATTCTAAGTATCTAGTGGCTTTTCTGTTCTCTGATCCCAGATAAGTTTATTAGGGTACACAATATTTTGGGGAACACAATACCGCCACAAGGAGTTCTTCTGGTTTATACTGTATAAAAGACTCTGACTGGACTTGCACCTGATGGTGACCTTCTCTCCTGCTGAAACAGGCAGGGAGGATGGAGACTGGGTCATCACAATATCTGCACAGGCACCTGCAATCAGGAATATCAATGATCATTCATAATAAAAAAGAATAGAATTCAATACAGATGAAATTTTTCATTTAATGTCCTTGTAATGCCATATTGTCAGAGTATTATTGCATAAAAATATTATAATCTGGCAACATTGTAAATTTCTTATATACAAAGAAGTGACT
This sequence comes from Peromyscus nudipes, assembly GCA_902168325.1. Taxonomy (NCBI): domain Eukaryota; kingdom Metazoa; phylum Chordata; class Mammalia; order Rodentia; family Cricetidae; genus Peromyscus; species Peromyscus nudipes. The sequence goes on along the minus strand of CABHPH010160737.1, from coordinate 2,587 downwards.
CTGAAAAGATGGTGATACTTTTAAATTTCTCACCAGACACACAGAGCAGCAGGGACATGAGAACGTGGATCTGCAATTCCATCTTCCTCCCCCTGCTTGTCTGATGCTGCTCACTTCTCTCTGTAAATGCCCAGTTTATAAATTCTGAGCAGCTGGGCTGGACTGGAGGGGCCCATGCAAAGCAGTCAGCAAATACAAAAACAGATGCCTGGACAGTTTGTGTGAGAGTGACTGGTGTCAATCACAAACAAATATACCATCATCACAAAGAACATGAGAAATCACTGAAAGATATTGGCTTACAGCTCTCCAACAGAAATCTACTAGGATCTCTAGTAGAAGCCTTGGCTAAAATCCAAGACATATTTAAACCAGGTGACTTTTGCAGAAATGTTAGGAGAGCTATCTCAGATTGACAGTCCCAGGGAAATGATAAACAAACTAGGAAACACACAGTAAGAAAATGCACAATAAAAAAGGAAGGATGGAATGAAGAGGAAAGCAAGACATGAGAGAAATAATGCTAATTTTCATTATCTCCCATATCCTAAGCAACTCTTTTTATATTAATTTTTATTTATTTTAGATATCAACCAGTTTCCCCTCCCTTGTCTCATCTTTTCCATCCCCCAACTCCTTTCTACCCCTCATCGACTCCTCCGAAAGGGTAAGGCCTCTCATGGGAGTCAACAAAGTATGGCATACCAAGTTGAGGCAGGACCAAGTTTCTTCCCCCTGTATCAAGACTGAGTAAGTCATCCAACCATAGGAAATAGGTGCCAAAAGGCAAGCTCAAGGGCCAGGGACAGATCTTGGTCCTATGACTAGAAGTCACAGACAGACCAAGCTGTACAACTGACATCTACATGCAGAGAACTTAGGTCAGTCCCATACAGGCTCCCTAGCTGTGGGTCTAGAGTCCAGGGCCTCCTATGACCTCAGGTCAGATGACTCTGTGGTTTTCCCTGTCATGATCTTGAACATCCTTCCTCATATAATCCCTCCTCCCTCTGTTTAACTTGACTTCCTGTGCTTGGCCCAGTGTTCAGCTGTGGATTTCTGCATCTGCTTCCATCAGTTCCTGGATGAATTTCTATGATGACAGGGTAGTCTCTAATCTGATTCCAGAAAAGGCCAGTTCAGGCACCCTCTACACTATTGCTAGGAGTCTTAGCTGAAGTCATCCTTGTGGATTCCTGGGAGTTTCCCTGGCACCGGGTTTCTCCCTAACCACATAATGGCCTTCTCTATCAAGATATCTCTTTCACTACTCTCCCCATGTGCCCCACCCCCAACTTGACCATCCCAATTCCTCATGTTCCCATTCTCCATCCCTTCCCCTCTACCCACCCCCTTGCCCCAGTTTTCCCAGAAGATCTCACCTATTTCTCTTTCCCAGGGAATTCCATGCATCCCTCTTAGTGTCCTCCTTGTTTCCTAGCTTCTCTGTGGCTATGGATTACAGCCTGGTTATCCTTTGTTTTACACCTAATATCCACTTAGGAGTGAGTATATATTTTGTTTATCTTACTGGGTCTCATTTACCTCACTCAGGATGATTTTCTTCTAGTTCCATCCATTTGCACCAAATCTTTATGATATTGTTTTCTTTTATCTCTGAATAATACTCCATTGTGTAAATGTACCACTTTCTTTATCCATTCTTCAGTTGAGGGGAATCTAGGTTGTTTCTAGGTTATGGCTATTATGAATAATGCTGCTATGAACATAGTTCAGCAAGTGTCCTTTTGGTATGATTTAGCATCCTTTGGGTATATGCCTAAGATTGGCATAGGTGAGCTTGAGGTAGATTGATTTTCAATTTTCTGAGAAACCATCATACTGATTTCCAAAGTGACTGTCAAGTTTCCACTCCCACAAGCAGCAGAGGAGAGTTCCCCTTGCTCCACATCCTCTCCAACATAAGCTGTAATCAGTTTTTTTATCTTATTTTGATCTTAGCCATTCTGATAATTGTAAGGTAGTGTCTCAGAGTCATTTTGATTTGTATTTCCCTGGTAAGTAAGGACGCTGAGCAATTCCTTGAGTATCTTTGAGGCATTTGAGATTTCTCTGTTAAGAATTCTCTTTTTATAACTGTATCCCATTAGTTAATTGGATTATTTGGTATTTTGATGTCCAGTTTCTTGATTTCTTTATATATTTTGGAGATCAGCTTTCCGTCAGATGTGGGGTTGGTGAATGTCTTTTCCTATTCTGTAGGCTGCCATTTTGTCTTATTGTCCATTTCCTTTGCCTTACAGAAAGAAGCTTTTCAGTTTCAAGAGGTTCCATTTATTAATTGTCTATCTCAATGTCTACACTACTGGTTGAGGAAGTAAATCAATGTATTAAATGTGTTCAAGTAAATCAATGAATCAAGGCTATTTTCCACATTCTCTTCTATCAGGTTCAGTTTAACTGGATTTATATTGAATTCTTTCATCCATTGGGACTTGAGTTTTGTGCATAGCTAAAGATATGGACTGATTTTCATTCTTCTACATGCTGCCATCCAGTTATGCCAGTACCATTTGTTGAAGACACTTTCTTTTTTCCAATGAACAATTTTGACTTCTTTGTCAAA
>CABHPH010160736.1:35401-51011 GCA_902168325.1 Peromyscus nudipes | reverse complement strand
CTCTAAATGGTAGCATCATTCCATTCACGCAGACTGACCCACTGCTTGAGGCCAGGAAGCAGAGAACTCGGTCTAACATCAGCCCATTTCTCTTGTTTCCCATCCCATGGTGGCAACACCACATATTAAGGTTAACTAAAAATGGTCGGGAGAGATAGGTTAAGAGTACTTGCTGCTTTTATAGAGGGCCCAGTTTTGATTCCCAACACCCACCAGGTGGCTCACAATCATCTGTAACTCCACTTCTGCAGGACCGATGCCATCTTCTGTGGGCACCAGGCATACCCACAGTACACAGACATATTCGCAGGCAAAAATCCACACACACATCAAATAAATAAATCTTTAAAAGATAAAGCGATACAAGTGCTATTTTTAGTTAACCTAAATGGGAAGGCCATGCGGTTTCTGTACTTGTAGCGATCTTGTTCCTTAACTGCTCTTGTCACTGAAAATGACTGGGTGCTTTGTAAATGGTTTTGTTGTAGCCCCTCAGACATAAGAGATGAGATGTGGAAAGTAGATTTTACTGGTGATGAGCTGAAATTATAGAATGTTTCCAAAGAAAAGTAGCTGAAGCTAGACTGGCACCTGGTAAAAGCTTGTCTTGTCTTAACTCCATGTAGGAGGAGCTAGGTTCAAAGTCTTACCCCTGACCTAGTTACAGTAGCCGATTTTCATTGCTTAAACTTACAGTCTCAATAACTTAAAAGTCTGGGTTGAGTTTGAAGTTGAGTCGCCCACAAATGTTGGTCATGAAGGCTTATTTGTTGGGATTTGCTTTGGTTTTTATATATAACAGGAAGTTGTAATATAATGCAGTGGGGTGGATAGTTATATTTATCATATCAAAAGAAGTTGGAGGCCAGGGAGATGGCGCAGTCAGCAAAATGCTTGTGGTGTAAGCATGAGAAATGTGTGAACCCCATCGTTCAAGTGAAAGCTAGGCTTGGCAGCATGCTCCCTGGTCCTGGTGCTGGAGGGGCAGAGCCATGAGAACCCTGGGTTTCACTGACCAGCCAGCCCAGCTAGTCGATGAGTTCCACATTCAGTAAATGACCCCATCTCTAAAAATAAGGTAGAGAGTGACTGAGCACAGCCCCTGGCCTTGACCCCTAGCTTGCACCTGCACACATGTGTACCCTATCATGTACATACACATACCCCAAAAGAAGTTGAGTTAGGAACTCCAGAGTTGGTATCTCCACTCCATGAGCAGAAAGACCCAAGCTTGGGTTATGGTCTGTTTCACTTGCCGTCACACATAGTTTCTGTCTTCAGGCTGTGTCACAAGCCAGGGGAGGCTGAGGTTACTCCTGCCGTTATTTACTTATTCCCAGATAGAAAGGACTGTGTCAACATTGCCTCCTGTGTGGAAACAGAGCTTTCCCTTAGTTCCACCAACCAATTTCCTGCCCTTATGTTCCTTCATTATGTTCAAGAGTTGCTGCTCCAAATAAAATTGATGTTTTACAAGAAAGGTATAGTGTGTACTGAGTAGTCAACTAATAAAATGGGCCGGCCATACAAATACTTTTTTTTTTTACCCCAGTACTAAAGGTTTCACTATATTGAAGGCAAACTGTTTCCATTATGGTTGAGATCAGCTAGTGCTCAGATCAGTCTTGTAGCCTTGGGGCTGAACTGGATGAGTGCTCATTGGATGATGGGTTGCACTGTGAAGACCACCAAGATGCAGCCATACTTAAAGTGGTCTTGTCAGAAAGCTGTAAGAATTTTCCGTTTTTTTGGACCTATCTCAGTCCATAAAATGTCATAATTAATCCAACTGCCCAGAGAGAGTGCCCCAGGTATTTATTATTAGATTAAAAGGAATGAAATGAAACCTAAGTCATTTCGTGTATTTTAACCTGGGACTCCTCCCCGGCTTCTCTCAGCCTCTGTTCAGAAGAGACTAATAATGGAGTAGCTCCCCTTTCCTGGGGGATCTGTGGGCGGCTGAGACCAACCGCCATCACTCCACCGCTGCTCGGAAATGAGCGCCTGGGCCAGCTCTTCCATTTTGACCTTGCCACTTTCTAGTTGGGTTTCCTTCCCAAGACACCAAAGCCGCCACTGCCGTCTGGATTGCCGGCTGTCCCCTGCAAGATGGCTCCCTAGTCTTCCTTCTTAGTCTCGACATGTTATGCCAGGGTATGTGTCAAAAAGCTCAACTGTCATTATTGTCCCTTGTCCAGAAGTGCCTGGCCTTGGAGCACAGATCTGTTTCTTTGTCTTGATGTCTAGAATGGAGCTCCACAGTGACTGGTACTGAGCTGGGTGACAAGGAGCATGGGTTTCTACTTTGTACCTTTGAGGTCCCAAAACTCCACACAGTGATACTCATTCCAGAACCAGACCAGCAGATGGGAATCCCCGCTAACTGTGAGACCCAGCAGGTTCCTCATCTGCGCTGTTGAGTTTGTCTAGAAGTTCATGCTCATCTACATATGCAACAGGAAGTGACTAATACTTCCTCTCATCTAGTAGCAAAAAACATCATAGACATGAGTGGGGAAACTGGAAACCCTTAACCTTATGAACTGATTTTTTTAAGTATCATCTAGCAGTTGCTGTAGCAAACATGTAGATTTCTCCCATCTTGAAGGCCGATTACAAATAACTTAATCCTCATTGGTATGTGACATAATAAAAGCACTCAAGTAAAGTTACCCTCTACTCACGTAGGTAGTAAAAGGCACAAAAGGGCTCATGTCCAGGTCTCTGACGCCAGAGATGTTAATACCTGTAGCCCCTGGGTAAAGGATGCTTCTTGGACGTTCTTACATTTCCATTGGTTTAACTGTAGATCAGACCCTGTGGTAGTGAAACCTTCTCTATGGTAGTGACAACTTCTCTGTAACAGTAGCACCTTCCCTATGATGGAGATGCAGGGTACATCACAGAGAGCTATGGCAGCGGCACCGTCTGTGCGATGGTGGTACCCTGCCTGTGGTGGTTCCGCTCACTCTGACAGTGTTGCTCTGTTTGGGGTTTTCCCATTCTCTGACTGCTCCTACAGGCTGTTTCGCCGTGTGTGGTCTTTGTTTTGTTCCATGAAACAATATTGGTGTTTTGTCCAAGCCCTTCTAGCCTCACCCCTGGTCTTTGTGACCTTGAACATGAAGGTACCTAGCAGATCGCCTTCTATTTCTCTCCTTCCCCTCAAAATGTCTATATCTGCAGCTAATTTTAGACAGCTCCACTTATATAATAACCCACGAACACCTGAGACTGCATGTCTAAAGGTAAATTATTCTACCCCATATGTCATTTTGGAATGAATGGATAAAATAACTGAAATCCTCCTTGTGTCTGCCACCAAAAGTATCGCCGTTGGAGATGAAGTATGGAGGTGGGGAAGACTTACACACCTTGCTGTATTATGCAGGAGGGCATCTCCCCAAACTGACTGTGCCTGTGAAAATCCCTTAAGAAGTTAAATTCCTCAGCCGGGCGTAGAGGCTCATGTGAGCCATTTCAGAAGGCAAGAGTCTGAGTGAGGCAGGGGGATGGGTGCATTTGAGACCAGCCTAAGATACAGATTCAGAGCCTGCCTCACGCAAACACGAAAGTTCCTTCAAATGAGCAGCCTCCTCGCCCTGCCCTCCCACCGCTGCTTCCCTTTGGTTGTTCTTTCCTCTTGTACTGGGGCAGGATTTTGCTGTGGCGCTTCATCAGACTGGAACTCACTAGGCAGACCAGTCTGGCCTCAAATACAGAGATCCGACTGCCTCTGCTCCCCACCGCTGGGGACTAAAGACACCCCCATCTCCTCCCCTGCCCCGTATTGTTCTCTTGATTGCACCCTCCTCTCGGTGATCTTCTGTCCACTTTACTGCTGTAGGAACTTGCTTGTGTTTGTCTCCCGCACCCTTTTCTTTTCCCTGTACAACTCCATAAAGGCCAGGCTGGAGTCTGTTTGATTGACCAGCAAGTGTCCAGCCATTACAGAAGGACTAGCAGAGCAGTGGGTTTCATATGAGAATTAACCTGGAAAGAACTTCAGAGAATTAATTGCCTTTAGGATTCTTCTTCCAGCCAGGCGGTGGGGGCGCACACCTTTAATCGCAGCACTCGGCAGGCAGAGGCAGGTGGATCTCTGTGAGTTTGAGGCCAGCCTGGTCTACAGAGAGAGTTTCAAGACAGGCTCGAAAGCTGCACAGAGAAACCTTGTCTTGAAAAACAAAACAAACAAACAAACAAAGATTTTTCTTGTAAACTGACCTGGGAGGAAACTTTGATCTGTGTACCGAATTATATGAGATCTACTCACAAGCTGCAAGTCTTACTAATATAACAGAAGAGCTTTATCTTCCCTTCAGAATAACAGTACAGTACAGCCAATTATCTTAGTAAACTAGACATATAAAAACAGTGCTTTACCCCTAAACACAGAGCAAGTAGTGTTGAAGCAGGCTGTCTTGGACTGCTTCTCTGGGTTCCTCTGACACAGGCAAACACGACCTCTGGATGCGGCGGTGGCGGCAGCAGCGGAGTGGGCACTCACCATGCTGGTATCCTGAGGACTTTTAGATCCGTGCTGAGAACAAGCATGTGGACGATGCAACCCAGAGTACTCAGTTAATGATAATATCCTACTTATCAATAACATAAATGCATACAAATGACTTTCTAGCTCAAAACCATGGACGAGTCATCCCACTAGCCAGACGTGAGATGAGACATAGGAAAACATGAAATCTCATTGAAAGTCTTCAGTGCTTAGGACAGAATTCTTTCCAGCAGCAGATATAATATAGGTGTCATGGTGGAAATCATGGAGAACTTTTCCCAGAGCGTTGATAGAAGTCAAGCACCCAGGCTTCAAAGGTGATTTATGTATTACATTCACACAGTCATGGCCTGTGAAGAAAACAAAGTCAGGCCTCGTCTCTGTAGAAAATGGTTCATTAGGGCTGACATGGAACCGGGCACTGTTTTCTGTGCTGGGCTTCCCTGCAGAGGGTGGCGCTCTCATTTGCAAAAGCAAGTCAGCTGTGGGCCAGAAGCAGTCTGGTCACACCCACGTCCCCTGCCCTTGCTGCTGCCGTCCAGAGCATTAGTCCCTCACTGGCTTTGTCGCAGAAACCACTTACTTCCTCTCCTCTCCCTCACTGCCACACCCGTTCAGAGGCCTCTCCCTCAATACCACTGAGAAGGGTCTTTAGAATACAAGTCTGATCATGCATTTGTTTCTTTACAACTCATCCATGAGTCCTCCATTTCTTTCAGGTTGAGCTCTTAGCTCCCAGGTGTAGCATGCCAGACATAACATGGTTAGCTACTTTTGAAAATATATATTGCTACTCCAAAAATTTCATAGAGTGTATTTTGATCATACCCCACGCCTCCTGCTGTTGTTTTAAGTATTGGAACTAAATCCAGGACCTGAGGTGTGCCAGGCAAGAGCTCCACCACGGAGCTATATCCCGCCCCTCGTTTTTTAGTTTTTTATTTTCAGGCGAGGTCTCACTAGTGTTCCAGGCAGGCCTTGAACTTGCCGCAACCCAAGCTGACTTTGAACTTGCTGTCCTCCTAAGGGAACCTCCTAAATAGCTGAGATTACAGCCTTTACTGGCAGGCTCAGCATGCTAAGAGCCCTTTTCAACTGCTCACCTTGGCCTCTCATTCCCCCTCCAGAGTAACTCTAGACACCACTCCCTTCTTCCTGTTTCAGTTTTACACCTTTGGTTACCTCAGACCTTGTGTCCTAGATGCCATTTATTTCTCCTTCTCAAGTGTAATCGCTGAGCCCTTGGAGAATGTACTAAATGAGGAAGAATGATGAGTAAGGTCATTAGGTGAGAGGGCCGCTCTGGGGCTGAGACGAAATGATGGCTATAGAAACGTCAGTAAATACAGGACCGTGTAGTGTGTGGTGCAGATGCTGGTGTTAGGAGTTGGGTTGAAGGAGTCCGCCTTCTCCTCAGCTGGCTGTGACTGGGTGTTCTGGAGCCTCTCCTTCATCGACACAGTAGCTAGCTTCCAGTTCTGTGGACGTTGAGGTCTGGGCCTTCCTGTGGGCTTTCCACCTCTGTACCCATCCCCCTCTCCTGCGGCAGCCGGTGTGGAGGTTGGTTGACTGAACGCAGACGGTGTGCACTCTGTTCACTCAGCCATCTCCCCTGGTGCCCCTTCTTTATAACCCTTGTTCTCCACCAAGCGTTGACAGGTAAATAAACCTCTGCTGAGGTTCTGGTTTGACTGCCTGAGGGGATGGCGTGGCCTCCATTCATGTGCGGGTTACATATTCTGGTCGATGCATTGTTAGCAGAGAAAGAATTCTCTCGAAAGTTGCAACATTAATGTTTGAAGACTGTGTCTGTCACTGCCAGTGTCCTAGTCTTTTTTGTTTACTTGGTTGACTGGAAGATGGCACAGGACTTGAGCCTCGTTTGTCTTGAACTGAGGGACACTCGTGTTCATTTTCAAACTCAACTCTGCTTCTTCTCAAGACTGTCTGGGACATTTTTAATGTTTCCTACCTATGAAAATGACTTTGTTCTTCCCAAACAAAACAGTCCCAATACAGGAAGCAAAAAGAGTAGGGGGCTTCCTGATCCCACGTGTTTACTACTATTTTCAGTGATTCTCCGACCAGATGTTCTGGGGTGAGGGCACGTGGGGAGGGGGATTGTGCTTATGAGAGGACAGGGTCGTGCATACTCCATTACTGTCCTTCACATCCACTTAGTACGTGAGGAGCATCCTTTTCTGTCAGTAGGTAGCTCTTCACACATCAGCATTCTACACTCGCAGCATCCCGTGGAGGACTCTTTGGCTGGTGTTCAGTTTTCCAGTGCTGAAACACTGTGACACAGCTCTTTCCCTTGCCTGGTTAAATTCCCGCTGTGATGTAACTTCAGTTCCCAGGAGAAGATTTAGTCATTGAAGGTAGGCTTATCATTAGCTTTAATGTCTTCCCACACTATTAAGTTGATACTAGGTGCTCCGTCATTTAAAAATCATTTTTGTTGCGTTATGCAAAAAATTGGTTTCCCGTAGTCTTCTAACCTGTTTGGTGAGCTCAAAGTTATTTTGACCCTAAAATTATGCAAATGTAGTTATGACAAATAGCCACACTACTTAAAGATGTTCATCTCACCTAAGATAAAATGGACATCAGTATTTGCCGCCCCAGCATATTAGTAGGTTCCTGCCTTCATCTCTATTGAGAAATGTTATAAAAAAAAATATTTACAGCACTGTGGTCAAAGTAAGGAGCAACTAAATTGTCTGCTGCTAAAATGTCACATTTGCGTGGCTCGTATTGGTCTGAAATACAAGGTAAAATTTGAGCTTTTGGACAGCATAATTAAAGGATGCTAGAAAACACATAAAAAGTACTTCCCTGGAGCTTGAGGGTCACTGGTTCAAACATAGGTTGTTCTGTCCGTAGTCTGGGGTCTCTTCATTTCTCTTACCTGTAAGAAAATCAGTTTCTCGATCCGAACATTAACTGGGGAGATGGCGATTTGAGGAGACAGAAGATGGTTGCTGCGGCTCCGGGTTCCAGACCTACTACTGGGTCTGATTGGCTTGTCCCCGTTCACGTGGTTGCTGCCATGAAAGCATTTTTCAGGCTGTCTTCAAATAACACTCATCTTTTTAACTTTACCATTGAGACACTGTCACTGTTGCTGAAAGTTAGTGTCCCTCCCTGTAGGCAACAATTAAGTGGATATTTAAACTGGTGAGTCTATTGTATCATAGTTATGCTGTATTGTATCATAACTTAATTAATTTTATATGATAACATCACATTCAAAAAATAGAATAAATGTTAGAAGAACGAATTAAACTTATTTAGTGGAACACTTGAACATGTAGGATTATTTGAGAAAACTGGATTGTTGGCTTAGAACCTTGTATGATAGCCAGGCGGTGGTGGCGCACACCTTTAAACCAAGCACTTGGGAGGCAGAGGCAGGCGGATCTCTGTAACTTCGAGGCCAGCCTGGGCTACAGAGCGAGTTCCAGGAAAGGCGCAAAGCTACACAGCCAAACTCTGTCTCGAAAAACCCAAAAACAAAAACAAAAACAAAACAAAACCTTGTATAGTGTAATTTTATTTAATTGTGCCACTTTCAATTACCTGAATTTGGGGTGTTTTAATGTACTGGGGAAACAGACCTAGTCTTTTTTGATTCTGTGTGGTTACAAACTTAGTGTCTTCCATTACGGTGAGGCTTCCGAAAAGATGGTGGGGCTTCCAGCCATGTCTTTCTTCATTCTAGTTCCCTTAATCAGTTGTCTGTAGACAGCCACCCTGTCCTAGTCAGTAGTCTGACCAGTGTGGTTAAATTTCAATGAACTAAATAAAATGAAACCAAATTCCACGTTGAGTTCCTGGGTCACACTAACCTCATTTCTGATATTAAATATCTATGTGGCTGGGGTTTGCAGTATTTAATAGCTTAGATAGAGCATACACAGACAACTCCCTGGTTAAAAAAGCAGGTATACAAATTAGAGAGTAGAATCGAGTGTGGGTTTTTTGTACTCTCTTAGTAATAAACAGTTGTTATGTAGGTGTGTTTTCCCGACTTTCCAACTGTTAGAATGAGAAAGTAGAACTCACCAGGAGAGGGGTGTTCTTGTTTGCTTTGTTTTTGAAATCATTTGTAATTTATACACACTATCAATCCATAAACCCACTTCTACCCTGGCTTCTCTGTTATTTGACTGATGTTGAGGTTTATATTTTAACATAATTTCTCTGAACTCTTGGCTTACTGAAGTTTTCCCTTATAATTCGTTTATTGAAGTAAGCTGATTTGATGACCTGCTTAATCCTCTTAACACATAAAACCTTTAGCCTTGCATAACCAGCCCTGAGCTGAAATCTGCTGCCTTGTAAGACCACCTGTTGTATGTCTTTCTTAAGTTGACGGTTCTCAAATATGGGAAAGTCAAGGAGCCCATCTGTGTGCTGGCTTAATGTGATCGCCAATAATTCCATCTGCTACCCAGTGCAGAAATACCCAGTTGCCTTGCTTTCAAACGCTGTCAGAACCTTGAACACGGCAGGCTTTGTTGTCTAAGTGGCACTTGAATTAGCTAACGTGCGAGGTAAAAGAATAGGATTCTCCTTTATCACAGTATTCCTGCAGGCACAGGGAGCAACTAGGAAAGCTTTCTAAGGAGGAACCTAGCCTGTGGAATTTAGGAAGGACCTATTCAGATCCATGCCTGCCTTCCCACTTTTACTTCCATGTCTAAGCAGGACTGGACAGACAACCTGAACTTCCACTTACTGCAGAGCTTGGCAACAAAGAAATGGTTGTGTCCTTCTGAACCATAGCTGGCCTTCTGCTTGCTAAACAAATGCATAGTAGTATAGTTAGAGTGGGTGTGCCCAAGCCTTGTTCTAACCAGTCAATCCAGACAAATACCACTGCGGTTGTAACACGCATTGAGGTGGCCTGACCTGGCTTCAGAGCCTTTGAGGTCACAAATAGGCATGAATCCATTCAGGCGTTGGTAAGGACTGTTTGGGTTCTAAGAACACATTCTCTGATCTCAGGATAGTTGCTCCTCCTATATATAAGCCAGTGGCTGAGAGACTTGATTTAATAGCAACCAAGAACTCGAGAATTGTATATGAACGCAGTGTTCTGTTTTGTTTGTTTCCTCTCTCTAAGATACTGGAGACCAAACCAAAGTTGTGTTATGGACCCACCCTTACTACTGAAGGGGCTTCTTTTCTGTTCTGTTTATCAAAAATGGTCATCTGCCCCTCAAGTGGACTTCCATTCATTTTAATTTTCTCTAATGGAACTGTGGGTGTGTCCAGTCATCTTTATAATTAACAATTGCTTAAACAAACATGACATTACTTAACATGTACAAGTATTTCTACTCTCTTAGCAACCAAGGTAAAATCATCAAAAGGAAACACTTTAAATCCTGGAAAATTTTCTAAGCTGGGCACAATGTGAGTCTCCATTAAAAAAATTTTTTTTGGAAGCAATACTACTTATTACATGAATTACTGCACAAATAATTGTCTTATTTAAAGATGATATGCTTAAATTCTTTTTTTTTCTTTTCTTAAAGGTCTGTTTATTATGTATACTGTATTCTGTCTGCATGTGTCCTTGCAGGCCAGAAGAGGGCACCAGATCTCATTACAGGTGGTTGTGAGCCACCATGTGGTTGCTGGGAATTGAACTCAGAACCTCTGGAAGAGTAGTCAGTGCTCTTAACCGCTGAGCCATCTCTCAGCCCCATATATGCTTAAATTCTTAAATTATTTTACTGAATGTTAATAACCTGGAGCCTTAAGTCATAACTAAACTCTCTTGCTTGATTAAGGGAAAAAAAAAATCCCACAGTCCTGCTGGTAGGAAAACCCTCAAAACCAGAGCAGGATATCTGTTCAATCAGTCCATCCCTTGATAACTAAATGTCCACCAGGTAGTCAGGTAATGTGATCGAAGAACGCGTGAAGTAAAGCTGTGTGGCGTCAGCGGGGACAGTGTGCAAGACCATGTTTCTTGACAATACCAACTAGAAAACTGCTTAGTTGATTCACTACTAGTTAATCACACATATGATCTACAAGAAGTTAGGATGGATGGGATGAGAAGTGCAACTTTTTAAAGAGTTTTGGCAATTGTGGCTTTTAAAAAAATGACTCTCGGAATTTCATCTCCTTTAGGAAGAAGCATTTTAGTCCCACAGTAAGCAGGTTAAATAAAAGCCCAGGGATAGCCTCAATTTTAAGAATTAAGAGTGGCAGTTATACATAAATATTCATGTTCGGTTAGTTGTTGCCCCTCTGGGGGCTTTGATAGGCGACTTTATTTTAAAGAGAGAATTAAAGAATGTAATTGTGAGGACAACCTGCCCGGTGGGTGATCAGGAGAGTTTTCAGAACATGGAAGAAAGGTTTAAGTAAAAACTCTGTGTTCTGGTTGGTTTCCTGTTGCTGGGGTAAAACACTTTGCCAACTGTGTCAGGTTGACAGCCAAGACTATGACAACCCATCCCTTGTTAACTCTGACACACCACTCTAAACCATAACCTTTCCTTTCGTACTTGTCCCTAAGATCCTACTGCTGATATTAGATATAAAATACAGTACAGCCTTAAAAGTCTCCCAGTCTTTAAAAAATTCTATCATTTAAAAGTTCAGTTTCTCTTTACAATTAAAAAATCTCGTTTGTGCTCCTGGAAAATCCAGAGTAAGTTAAATATTTTATTACTCTAAGAGGAAAGAACCAGGGCATAAAAATAATCACACTTAAGTAAAACCAAAGTTCAGCAATGTAATTCTGAAATCTGGTAGCTCTGTGCCGGACATCTGGGACTCACTTGTGGGCTTGGCTCCGAAGGGTTCTGGCAGCTCCACTTCTGACTTTGCCAGCCATAGCACACATGCTTATCTTGTAGGCTCAGGACAGCTCCATTCCACACCTGCTGCTTGTCCTTAGTAGATGTCCAAAAGTCCTGGCATCTCCAATGTCCTGGGTCTCCAACTGCAACCAAGGCTATACTTTCACCAGTGGCCGCCTCTGGCCTCTCACAGTGTCATGCCTCTGCTTCTGTCCCTGACCCCTCCAATCCTGAGATCTCTGATAATAGAAATGATTATTTCTCCAGTGTTAATGTGAAATGATAAACTAGAAAAAACAATCACTGAAGAGTTTACATAAGATGACAGGCATATTGCTATTATAAATTGAGATACATTTTTTCTATATTAAAAATTATATGAAGTAGTCCTGGTATTGTTTTACTTTTTTGTTTGCCTATTGCATGGGATAGTTAATGTGTGTTCACAAATATTTTCAAATTGAATTTTAAAATTTAGTGAGGTTAAAATTTTGTTATAATTTAACCAAAAACTAAATTACTATTTAAAATACATAATGAAGTAAACTCTGTGATCTTCTTGGCAGACTGATATCACAGGAACTTATTTGTATTAGTGCCACGCACTACTTCCTTAGATGGTCAGCCCTCTAGACTTAAGTATAGGAATGACTTCACTGACAGATGCCCTTAAGTGTCCTCTGAGTAAGCTGCCCAAACTGCCTCCTACCCTTTAAGTAAGATGGGTTAAACTGCAGTGATTTGTCTGTACATGACAGGTGGTAAAATAAGGCTTTTATTGTTATTGTTGCTGCTGCTGCTTTTCAAATATTCTTGTAACTTTCCCTGATGTCTTTAACTACTTCTTATTACGTGACAGACACTTTAAGACTGGGAATGCCTATGAGGAAGCTAGGTAATGGCCCCTTTCTACACAGAACTCACCTGGCAAGAAATAAAAGCCAATGAAGAGGCAGTTGTAAAAAATCTTGTGTAATAAACCAACCTAGGTGTGTTGGTTAGAGAAGACTTCTTAGAGGAAGTGAGGACCAGATAGAAGATGTGGCTAATGGCCCAGGTTCGCAATGGATGAGGAGTAGCAGAAGGTCTGAGCATGGGGCAGGAGGGGCTCAGGAGCAGTGCTCGACATTTTTGACTATTTAGTGACTCCCACACTCACAGTGTGTTCTGAGTGTTAAGAGTGGAAGCAGGGAAGATTCATTTCAACATAATGAGCTCTCGGAGCCTATAGGACCATCTAAGAGCAAGAGTTGTAGGTTCTCGAAAGCATGCATGGGGCATGCGGAGCTGTTAGGCTACCCAGCATGAGACTTGGACCAAGTCCCGGTGTTAGCTAGCATAGCACTTTGATTTCTTACTTTATGCTGCTGAAATACAAATGTTACATTCTCTTACCAGAGTTTCAATTAATAAAATTACAGTTTGAGCTTTTCAAGTTAGGAGGGCATAAGGAATGTAACTTTTCCCTTGAAATGTGGTTTTTGGTTTTGGGTTGTTTTTTTTTTTTCTAACCTAGCACCTCAGTGGCTTTCCTTACTCCATTTTCACACATATTTAGACTGAATCTTTCTGGCAGGCATTCATTTAAAACTGTACATGCCTGATTTACCTTCAGTATGGAAGGAGAACTGTATGACTTCAATAACATGTCTTGAATTATAAAAATGCATGACTATTTTGAAAAAAATGTTTTGAACTTGAAAATGTATCCTATATTTTAAAAAGCTTCACTAAGAAAACTAGGAGCTGTAAAAGGGTAGTCAAAATATTTCCATTATTTCTAGTATGTCATGAACACTTGTGAGTTGAATTTAGACCGTCTAATGGGCTTAGTGCTGTATGAGTTATAATTGTGTATAATTCGTTTCTTCTAGAAGATAAAAATTACCTTGATAAGTTAAGTATAAAATTAAACTGAAAAGTGTAGACATTTTGATTTTCTTACAAAATAAAATGAAACAGTTGATTGCATTTGTAAGGCTTTTATGTTTGTATATTTATAAATTATATATATATTTATATATTCTAATTCTGGTGTATATCTTCCAAGTCAAACCATAACTCATTAGTGAAGTCCCATAGACCCTCAGACATTACAGGATTATTGTCATTGCTCTTAGTTACCCTCCAAAACTTGATGGTAAGACCCTGCTTCTAAAGAGAACACATACTTGTGTCACAGACTATGGTAACATCAGTCTGGTCCCGACCTGTATGTTCCCTCCCCGCTGGCTGTCATCATCGCGGTGCCAGAAGGTACTATGTATGCACCAGAAGGAGGAGAGAAGTGGTCTTGTCCAGCTGTGAAGACTGACTGGCCTAGCAAGATATGCCCACTGGTCAACAGTGGCCACAGTGTTAAGGGAGTAACCAGTCGTTTTCTGCTATAATTTAAGGCCAGTTCTATAAAACAAAACTCATGCCTAGTACCAAAACTCAGATACTGGGCCAAGAACTGGTGGCTGGGCAAATCTTAGGCTTGTGGCTGGGTGGGAATAGTGTTGAGGAACAGGGGAGGAATTGGAGAAGAGGGGATAGGGCATGAGTATAGGTTTGATAATAGACTTTTTCAAAATAATTTTCTTAATATGATTAACATATGTTGTTGTTGGGGAAAAAAGCTTTCTGGGGTACACGTGTTAGTAGTGTATGTAATTGTGTTCTTTTGTGTGGGTACACATGTATGTAGATTCATGTGTACATCAAGTGGAATCCTGAGGTTGATGCTGGGTATCTTCAGGGATCACCCTCTACTTTATTTACCGAGGCCAGAGCTCAGTGTGTGCTTTATGGATGTACTTTATGAAGACTAGTGATTGCTGGGAACCACAGTGTGTGTTTTTAGATTGTATCCACTAATACGCCACTGGACCGAGACTCAAACCGAATCATTAAAGTTTTCAAAAGTCTTTGCTAGTCATAAAAATATTACTGTTGAGCCAGGCGGTGGTGGCGCACACCTTTAATCCCTGTACTTGGGAGGCAGAGCCAGGCGGATCTCTGTGAGTTCGAGGCCAGCCTGGTCTACAGAACGAGATCCAGGACAGGCACCAAAACTACACAGAGAAACCCTGTCTCAAAAAACTGGAAATATATATATATTACTGTTGAGCTGGAGCTATGGCTCAGTAAAGTAAAGCCCCTGCTGTGTTAGCATGGGCCCTGACTCTGATCCCTAGAATGCAGGCCAAGATAGGCAGAGCAGTGACTGGGGGGGCTCATTGACCAGACCACCTCCCCAAGTCACTGAGTTTCAAATTCAGTAAGGACTCTGTCTCAAGAAATAAAGGTGGAGAGCAGGCCAGCAGAGACACACTTGGTTGACCTAGGGCCTCCACACATACAACAGCCTGTGTGAACACACATACACATCTAAGTGCACACATACACATCTAAGTGCACACATATTGTAAATGAATAAAAACATTTTGAATAGAAAGCTAAATGGAAACACAGATTAGGCTACATTTTGTATTATCAGCATCAATATTTAACATTTTTCTCTAATTTGCAGGTGAGTTCACTAAGATTCATTTGTACTTAAAGTAATGTTTTATTAAGAAAATGTGAGTATTTTTTGAGTTTTCATTCTGCCTTCTTTTCATTTTAGGAGTACGAAAATCTAGTCTTTTACACACCAAATCACTGAGAGGCCATAAAGACTGCTTTGAAAAATATCATTTAATTGCAAACCAGGATTGTTCTCGATCCAAGCTTTCCAAAAGTACTTATGAAGGCGTTAAAACCATTCTGAGTAAGAAGATAAACTGGATTGTACAGTATGCACAAAATAAGGATATGGACTTGGATCCCGAGTGTTCCAAAAATACCCAACATCACCTGTTTAATTTCAGGCATAAGCCAGATAAGAAATTGCTCCCACAGTTTGACTCTCAGGTGCCAAAGTACTCTGCCAAAGGGATCGCTGGGAACACGGGTGCCATCTCGAGCTATACACAAAGGATTTTGGAGCAGGGGGAAAATACAGACTTCGGGCTTGCTATATTGCAAGGCTCAGATGCACTGTGGCCTCACAAACACAACCAGGCGCAGCAGAAAGAAGAGACGAGCTCTGGTCCAGAGGCAACTGTCCCGCCCCAGAATCTGCATTACACCAGAGAACAGCGTAAGTAGTGTGGGAGGAAGAAGAAAGGCGGAGACTGAGTGGTTTGTTCGTGTTGGGGGGTAGTTGGTTTTGGTTGGTTTGGTGTTCTCTCTCACTCTCTCTCTCTCTCTGTCTCTGTCTCTCTCTGTGTGTGTGTGTGTG
>CABHPH010160736.1:0-35301 GCA_902168325.1 Peromyscus nudipes | reverse complement strand
TGTGTGTGTGTGTGTGTGTGTGTGTGTGTAGAATTATAGATTTGGTGAACATAATTTAAGTGACAGATGCACCTTAGTGAATGTGAGATGTCTTAAAAACTTCTCTGGAATGCTCGAGAATGTGTTCTATACTGACTTTCATTGACACCATCATTTCTTCGGCCATTTTTAGTGACCAAATGGAATGTAATCAGCAGACTGAATTGGAAGTTCAGAGTTCCCACTGTTTCTGTAACTGGAGCGATTGGCCAGTATACATCGCCATGTTGCTAACCCTTATAAGACTAGTTGGCCAGGAGCCCAACTTAAACATCTGACAGTGTACTAAAGGGTCATTTATTTTAAAATTTTAAATGACTTCTTTGGCCTGCACCTTTTCTACAAAATCTCACTGGGGTGATTTTAATTGTCTTGAATTATTTTAGCTCCAAAGGGACCTTGACTATGTCTTTAGACAAGTTCTTAATTCTTCATGTAAAGGTTGTTTTACTAGATAGATGTTTCACAGTACTTCAAAGTAGTGTTTTAAAACCCCAGGTCGTGAC
Source organism: Peromyscus nudipes (assembly GCA_902168325.1). Classification (NCBI taxonomy): domain Eukaryota; kingdom Metazoa; phylum Chordata; class Mammalia; order Rodentia; family Cricetidae; genus Peromyscus; species Peromyscus nudipes. Next base: position 34,756 of record CABHPH010160736.1, on the reverse strand, counting down.
TAATCCAGAGCTTAATCAGAGTCAGTGTGAATAGGCAGAGACTAGTACTTCTGAAAAAGATAGTAGAATCCAACAGTCTGATGACGTTCCCTTCCTTTTCAAACTCTTGTTTCCTGTGGATGATGGAGGTAGTGACATGTGTAAGGACATGTGTTCCTTTAGGGTTTTGTGGTTAGAATGTGCTACACTTTAAGAACCGATGATGGAGACTGGGGTTCTGTTGGATGTTGTATGGGGAATGAGCTGCACATTCCTTGCCTAAGACCTGACAGAAACTCCCTTTCCGAGGTTGTCTGTGGTAACAGTGAATGTATTTCATGTTTCAGTGAATTCAATGACTCTTGAGGAAGTCGAAGAACTGAACACAAGGCTCCAACAGCAAATCCAGGGTAAAGAATCGCCTTCAGTGCTTTTTGTTGTGTGTGAAACTGTTGCTACAAAATATCCCCTGGGATTGGACATTGTTAGCTTCCACATTATTTAAATTTGGAAATTTAAGATAGACCTGTTGAGGATTCTGAGGCAAAGAGTAAGGGAAAGTTTCGTTAGGACCGTCAGGAAAAATAATCTAAGTAGAAGGGAGACTACAGCTAACCTCTGCCTCTTGCCATCCTTGACTTCACTGTGGGCCGCTCACTGTGCCAGGCACCCTGGGCCATGTGTCCTGGTAGTTCCTGAAGGCAGTCGTACTATCCCTGGCTATCTCTATAAACTATGAACCATTTGAAACAACACATGAAAACAGTGAAGTAAGTGTAGTGAGACCACTGCCTGTCGTTACCAGCCTCAACTGTTACTAGAACATGGCTGTGTTTTCCTTACCACCTGTTTCCATTCCTCTCGCCCCACGTCAGCCACCGGCATGAATCACTTTGAGAACCCTGACAATGTATTGTTTTGTCCATAAATATGTCAGGGTTTTATTTAAAAAATAAAAATAAAAATCAGTCATACCCGCACTATCGGGTCTTCAAAAGAAACCACGGAATTGATTCTGTAGCATCGTCAGAGACATCAGCACCTACAGTATTCCCATCCCCACTGTCTTATCTTCCAGCTCTTCCCACTTAGGTGGGGCAGTTAGCTACACGTTGGAGACCTCTAAGTTGCTTACAGAGATGATGCATTCGGTCAGCAGCAGACTTAACTGCAAAACCTGAAAACAGTAACACGGGTAATCCCAATTGACATTGGTTAAGTACTTATTCTGCGTTCTTTACAAGTAGGACGTCATTTATCTCTCACAGTGTCCCTGTGAGCTGCTGGCCATTAGTATTGAATTTATCCATAAAAGGATATTCAAGGAGAAGGTTTAGATGACTTACCTGGAGCACATACATACATGATCATAGGAGCCAGGATTTTGAAAATCCAGGTGATCTGTTCCAAGCCTCTCGGAGGAGTTTCTGGACCTGGATATTAATGAGCATGTATCTGATAAGTCATTATATATCGATTGAACCTACTTGTAGGTTAAAATGGATAAGAGGCTCAGACAGTGGCCACTGTTTCCGCGGTGTATACTGTAGTCTTTCTTATGTTGCACTTGATGGAGAGGAGACAGCATCTCAGTTGTCTACACGAAATGCAGTAGAATGATCCCCACTGATAGGCTGCGGAGAAAAAAACAGCTGTTTTCCTTGAGTTTCCTGTTGAGATTTACCCAATGCATGGTACCTCTGTTTATTTCAAATAGTCTCAGGTTAGCTTCCTGTGGGCTAACAGTGAAACTGCCTTTGAAATCCTCACAGGAGTTTTTGAAGAGTTAACTCACCAAGTGCAAGAAAAAGACTCTCTGGCGTCAGAGCTCCATGTCCGTCACGTTGCCATCGAGCAGCTTCTCAAGAACTACTCCAAGTTACCATGCCTGCAAGTTGGCCGGGCAGGAACGAGGTCACACCTGCCCATAAACAACTGAACTGAACGTAGTTCCTGTGCTTCACCCTGCTGGTCTACCAAGCATGTGTACCTAGAAAATGTTTGAAGAAAGTTATGGTCCATTTTTATGGTTGTTGTACTTGCAAAACATAAGATAATATTTATTATCTTTACCTAATAAAGCGGATCACTCTAGGGTTAATCATTTGGCTTCATTTGGGGACTTTTTCTTATAATTACTCAATGCCCCTCCCTAACTTTTACCATGTGTGACTACTTAAATATACTGTTACAGTGTGTTTTTATTGGACATTTTCTATTGTAACTCAGCTGTCAAAACAATAGAAGCCTAATAAGGTCTTACGTTAGTCTAAACTACTAGAGATAATTTCTAAGAGGGAAGTAGAATTCATAATATCACCTTATTTATGAGCAATATTTTAATATAAAATTTTATATATAAAATTGCTATTTTGGGTATTTTTCATTGTCTTTATAAATGTGTATTTGAACGGCCATGTGTATTTGCACTTCCATGTGTGAATATGTTCACCCATATGAAGATCACTGCATTTGGGGGATACAGTGTTTTTATAACTGTTATCTTTCTTTCCAAAGATAAATGTGTTTTGGATAGTATTTGGAGAAGCAGTCTGCCTAGTTGAGCTATCTTAAATACTAACAGCATTTGAAAGTGAAATTAATCACTCTTTAAAGCAAATATCCAAGGAAATAAAGCACATTATTGTTTTCCAATGGAAGCAATTGTGAGTTAGCTTAGGAAGAAAATACTATTCTGGTTCTTGTTTGTCAGTCTCCATAAAAGTAGATGTCCCACTCAACTTCTTAACTCTCCTGACTTTCTTTGCTCTGTTATGTTTTTGGGTAAAGTAAATCAGCTCTTAGCCCTGAGTCCAGTGTACTGAAATTAGTCCTCAAAAAAAAAAAAAAGAGAGAAAGAAAGAAAGAATTTAAGGTACTTTTCTAAGTTTTAAAATCTAAAAGAATAGAAGATTGCCAGGACAAAAAAAAAATCAACAATTTAATAAAATAAGCCCATTTTTAAAAAGATATTATAAGCTACTTAAGTTCTAGATTCTTAACTAATAAATTACCTCAAGATAAGATGTAATGACATAATAAATGTTATGACCAATCCAAAATTAAGATGGGCTCTAGACTGCTTTTAACTGGTGCTTAGAGTGTATTTGGGTGGTGGGTCTAAGGAAAGACAGCCCATCAGCTTGGCAGCTACATGCCCGGAGATGATTTCTGCCTTGATCTTGGCACTCTATCTGGGCAAGGGTCAGACTTTAATGTTGAACACAAATAGTATTTGACTAAGCAAAGAAATGCTTCCCTGTAGTAAAAGCCCCTTTCCCTGATGCTGAGATGTGTTCAGCTGGCATGGGGTTTGTGCATGAGTTGATAGCCCATTGTTTTTGCTCTTTCCTTACTAAACTGAACCTTGAGGCTTTTTGGAGGGAATTTTTGAAAACAGTACTTTTTAGTTTCAATTTTTTTTGAATCATCCAAAATGAATTTCAAATCTGGAGAGTGGAGATGAACGCATTGCCTTAGTTTTGATAAGCTTTAAATTGAATGTGTGCAATATGGAAGTATCCACATTTACAAGCTGGGTGGAGACGTGTCCTGATTATGCCAGTATTTTAGTGCTTCGTTGTTATGGTTACATTTTCAAGTTTGACTGTACTCCTGCTTGGCGTAACTCATTGAGATGTTAGCAGCCAGGGTATTGCACACATTTGGGCTTCTTTCTTGATGAGGTAAAGGCAGGGCAGCCATAGGAGTCTAGGGTACTTCGTATTTGGTATGTGCAGTACTTAGTGTTTTTCTGTAACAGAAGACATCTGGTGCAGCCCTCAATACCAGTGTTATCCAAAGAAAATGTTTGCTGATCTCTTTAGAGAATTTCCTGGCAAACATTTAGTTTACTAATGAGTTTGGACTGACTGGGATTTTCCCGAATACTAAGGTCGTAACTGGGACCTCCCATTCATTTCATTTAGATATTTCACCTGAAACGTCAAAGGAATGGTGCTCCTACGTCTCTGTCTGGTGCTCATTCACATGAATTTTGTCGGAGTATAGTATTTCCTAGAGTTGACCCACCAGTTATTTGTTGTAGTTGGTTTTGTTGTTGTTGTTGGTGGTGGTGGTTTGTTTGTTTGTTTGTTTGTTTGTTTGTTTTGAGATGGGGTCTTCCTATATAGCTCTGGCTGGCCTAGAATTCTCTAGGCCAGGCTGGCCTGAAATTTGTGACAGTTCTGCCTCAGGAGGAGATACAGTGCTGTGATTGAGGTATGTATCCTACACCTGGCTTCACCTGCTCTCTTGATTGAATATGCAATATTGTATGTGCGTAAATAAGATGGGGACAGAGTTGAATTACAGTTTAGGGAAATAGGAACTATCACAAACACTGGTTCCCGTATTTGCTTCTTTCTAAATCGTTGTCTGTATGTTTTGAGAAAGTTCAGAAGGAACTCTCCCTCTTGATTTCACTTTTTAAAAATAACAGAAGACAGACTGTTAGTGAGCCCTTCCATTTCAGAGTTTCTGTTGAGTGTGAGGCGTGAAGGAAAATGTTGTCATACTAGATTTTATAGCTAAACAAGATGAAGAGTTTTAAAATCAGAAGTCAAACGTGATTTTAGCATGATTTTTGTCTTTAAAGATTGGTGTTTTTATGTGCCTGGCATACATCAGGCCCTGGTAAATATACAGAGGGTTTGGTTTGGGTTTTATTATGTTGCTCAGGCTGGCCTCAAACTTAGCATCGATCTTACTGCTTCAGCCTTCTGAATGCTGGGGTTCAACACATACTGCCATGCCTGGCTTAATTTTTTTGTATTGTCCCACCTTGTAACGTTTCTCTTGAGATTACTGTCTTATCCTTTGATTCTAGTATTAGTTTCTAAATTAGCTCTTTGGAAAAGGCATTCACTTGCGACACAATGCCCGTGAGCCCAACAGTCGACTTGTTTCATTGTGTGATTCTTGTATGCAGTATTGGAGTAAAGAGAAGTCCTTAGGTTTCTAAGCTACATGTTCATTTCACCATAAAGTGCCCATTTTTAGAAACATGTAAGGATTATTTTTCAAAATGTGTTCATGTTGGCAAGTGATATCAGAAACACAGTTGAAGTATATTCTGTTACCATTTGGTAGGTAGTTTATGATTCCTTGGTTTTGTGTTGTATCTGATCTGCTGTTGAAAATGGCTTTTACCTTTTTAGTTTGTTTATATAATACATTTATCTTGGTGTTTATACTGCTGAGGCCTGTTAGGGTTTTTTTGGTTCATTTTTAAAGTAATTAATTTGATTCATTTGTATTAATGTTTACCAGTTTGGGTTTTATTTTGTTTCTTTTCAGGAGAAATCCGTGTTCCTTGTTAACATTGTATGTAGCACATACAAAGTGTGTGTTCCAAACTTAAGCAGGCATTTTAAAGATCTATGTAGCTTTTTAGAGGGTTTAGATTTGTGACATGAAAAGTAATTACATGTACATGAAATACTTTAATGGTAGAGTATATTGATACTTTTTTTTTTTTTACTTTCTTGCCAGTTCATTTACTGACAGATGTTACTATTGTTCATGCTAAAGCAAGATGTGTGAATATTTTAAAACTTCATAAGTATAAAAATTTTATATACTGTCTGTTAAGATAAGACTTTAAAGCAGAGATTTGTTTTGATTTTGGTCTGATTCCATTTTTACCTTGAACAGAATTTTTTTGAGGAAATTTGGTAAAAAATAAATAAACAAATAAATAAATACCCTTGCCAAGTTCAGCTTTGTGGTGATGGGTAAAAAGGGTTTATCTGCTGGAGTAGTAGGGCTCTGTGGGGAAGGGGAGGTCACAAGGGGCTGAGAAGAATCCACCTTGGCCGTGCATTTCTTTTCTCCCACCTACATCAGCCCTCACCTGAACAGCCTCAGGCTACATCTACCTTGATGAGAACCGGATCACGTGGGTCTGGAACATTAAGATTTTTACCACCTAGTTCATAAATCATATTTTCACTATTCTTTTTAGTTTGAAGGAGTCTCTGTTACAATTACTTAGTAATTTTGCCCTAATTTCAAGTGTTCCAACGTGAAGCAAAAATGTCGTGGAGATGCACTTGCTCAACGCTGCCCCAGCTGCGCTTGCTTCGGGAGGGTGGTGGGTTTAGTCTGGTGTTTCTTTGTTTTTCTTTTCCCTGTCCTGCTGCCTCCAGGAGAGGTGGTTTAAAGTGTTCAGTAGTGGGGTGTGTGTGTGTGTGTGTGTGTGTGTGTGTGTGTGTGTGTGAGAGAGAGAGAGAGAGAGAGAGAGAGAGAGATGCTTTAAACCAGACTAGCATACTGAACTTTAACCTCTGCTGTTAGAAGTTTCTTTTAAACAACTGTGCTGACATTTAGAAAGTGAAAATGAAACTGCTGTGGTTAAGTTTGTTCCCAAAAAGTTCAGTCATTATCTGGGTTGTTATATGCAATAATTTATATATTTGTATTCTGCTTTGAAACTGTAAACTAGATAAGCTTGTCTACTATTTTTAACTTTACAATAATAAAACAAATATTTTGTTATCTATCTGCTAGCTTCAGTTGACTTTTGTACATTAATTTATTTATTGTGTGTGTTGGAGGGGGCGGAGCACTAGGCCACCAGAACCTTCAAGAGTTAGTTCTGTCCTTCCACCGTGTGGGTCCCAGGGATCAAGCTCAGTTCTTTTCCTCCTCCCTCCCCCTCCTCCCCCTCCTCCCTCTTCCTTCCTACTACTCCTCCTTTTTTTAATCAAATAGTTGAGCTACATTGCAAGTTTTGCATAATCTAACTCTTTTCATCTAGTTATCTGTTCATGAACAACTTCAGTTTTTTTTTTAATCCAAGTTAAGCTGGTAAGAATAAAACTTTAGGGCGCTGGAGAGATGGCTCAGGTTAAGAGCTCTGGCTGTTCTTCTGGAGGACACAGGTTCAATTCCCAGTGTCCCCATGGCTGCTAAGAACCAACTCCAGTTGCAGTGGCGTTCCAGTGCCCTGTTTTGGCCTCCAAGGGCACTAGACACATGGGTGGTACACAGACATACAAGCTAGCAAAACCTCCACATACATAAATAAAAATCTGTAAAGATGAATAAAACATGAATACATTTCAATTGACTTTTTAAAGACTATTTAAAATAAGGAGACTGTAGTATCCGAGATCACTGTGGTTAGCATGATGAATCAATGTTAAATTAGCCTTGACTCGTCCATGGTTTAATTTTTATTAGGACTGACAGAATGGCTTGTGGTTAAGAGCACTTGCTGCTGTTGCAGAGGACCCCTCTCACTCACCATGGTGCGCAAGTGGAGGTCAGAGGTCAGCTTTGTGAAGCCGGCCCTTCCACCTATTACCCACCAAGCCATCTCACTGGTCCCTGGCGGATGATTTTTAAAGTAATTTTTATGTTTTTATGGGAATAAGTTAAAACTTGGAAACAAGGACATTCGTTTTAAAAGACCAGAAGTAGATTACCTGGTAATGTCTGAGAATTGAAACATTGTGTTGGAAAAATGTCAACTGCCCGTGGAAGTCTCAGGAATTCAACAATCCTAAACCCAGTGTGGTGGTGCATGCCTGCAGCCCAGCGCTTTGGGGGAGGCAGAAGGATCAGGAATTCAGGTCATCCTTGGGCTATCTAGCAAGTTGGGAGCCAAACTGTGCCACATAAGACTGTCTAAAAAAACAAATCCATTAATTAATAATATCTAACAGTTGAGTCATAGTATTTCATCAGGGGAGGAAATAGAGACCAAGAGTGGGGGGTCTATAAACGATGCTGGGAAGAGTACCAGACCACAAAGGAACTTTTCCTGTTTGGCTTCTACTTTGTGACACAAGGGAATATTCATCTTGACGTCTTTGAGTCTGAATTCACTACATTTTATTCCTACTCAGTTGTCCAAACCGGAGAGTTTCAAGTTCGCTATAAAATTCTTTGTTCTCCCTTGTTTTTTCCAGTGATCTGTTAGAACTTGTCATTCTTTACGGGTGCCTGGACGCCTGGCAAGTACCTCTGAGCACAATGGATAAAGCAGGCGGGGAACCAGAAGGCAGAACAGCACCCCTTTTATACAAATGATATTCTACATAAGAAGCCCTTTAATGGCTCTAAGTTTACAGTCTGATCTAAACAATGTCTTAGGTCTTTTCCATCTTGAAATTCTACTTTATATCAGCAAAACTTTTCCGTTTATTGATGTTCTATTGTGGGGTGTGGCATAGGCTACCACGTTTATCTCTAGATACAAAAACTTATCCTGACCACTTTGCATATGGGCTCCTCACCCTAACTTTTGAAGCAAAGATACTAAGGGGAGACCATGGTAAGAGCCTCAGTGTTATCAGGAGGGACAACATCCATTATCCATTTGCAGTAGGCTAAGATGTAAGCCACTGGCATCCAGTGCTGAGTAGTCTTACCTTGCTACAAATCTGACCAGATGCAGTACTTGATTGGTCACTTTTTGCCTGTCTTCCCAGAGTTCTGGATGGTCTTGCAATGATTGAATTCTTACCAGCTGAAATCAACGAATCAGCCTTCTTTTGCTCTGCTATACCTACCTCTGGTCTGGTCGGCCTGGGACTCACCTACTTAGACATCATATGAAATTGTTTCCTAAGAAGATACTGCTAAGAACCACTGGATTTTTGTAAATGATAGCTCAGGACTGCATGGATACTTGTTGAGTCAAGTAAAAGTAGACAGGAAAATTCTAAAGAAATTCAATCTTGACAATGCAAATGCCAGTTTGACCTTTAAAGGTGTTTTTGGTTAACAGGAGGGGGACTTCAGAGAATTTGCCACTGTCTGCCACTTTCTTAGTTAGGGTGTCTAGTGCTGTGATAATACATTATGACTAAAAGCAGCTTGGGGAGGACACAGTTTATTTTATCTTATACTTCAGGCAACAGTTCATCACTTCCCGAAGTCAGGAAGCTGGGGGCAGGAACTGATACTGAGGATATAGAGCAGTGCTGCTTACTGCCTTGCTCAGTCTACTTTCTTACAGTACCCAGGATCACCAGCCCAGGGGTGGCACCACCACAATGCTCTGGGCCCTCCCCCCATCAATCACTAATTTTACAAATGCACTACAGGCCAACCTTTAGACACGTTTTCTCAGTTGAGTTTCCCTCTCCCCACGACTAGCTTGTGTCAAGATGACATAAAACTAACCAGCACAGCCACTAATAACTAAAGGCATTCAGTTTTTACCTACAGAGCTTATGGAAGGGATTGGTCCTATGGTCATGGAGGGATTGGTCTGCATTCTCCTTAGTAGTACTGAATGGCTCCCAATTCAAGTATCTATGGAATGGACGAATAAGTGAAAAGCTTCAGAGGCAGTACCAGGATTGAGCAACTTCTAAAACTGTTTAAGTAGGCACCCCACAAAATGCCTGAAGCACTCTTCCAGGGACAGATTAAGACACGCATCAGTTACATTTCTTGTTGCTGTGATAAATTACCCTTCCTTACAAGAACAACTCAAGGAAGGAAGGATTTATTTCACCTTACAATTGGAGCAGATAGAGTCCACTGTGGCAAGGAAGTCATGGTGGCCGGAGCCTGAAGAATCTGGTCACACTGATTCCACAAGAAGCAGAGTGTGATGAACTTCTGCACCCAGCTAGGTTTCTCCTTCTGTGGTCTGGGACTTAAGCCCAAGGTCTGGTACCACTCTCCTTTAGGGTGTGCCTTCCCACCTCAGCTTGCACAGCCTGTCAGGCTGTCAATCAGTGCTCGCCATCACACCACCATTCTTTCCACACGCCTTATTCTCTACTCCAGCTCCCTGACTGCCTCGAGCCTCTGATAGCTGGTACTCACTCTGCCCCATTGCTCCTCCAAATTGGTGAGTCTCTAAATTTTGGGTTTTGTCCAACTGGGGTGTCATCCCTGGAATTTCTTAATTAGTTGGGGATTAAACTGGAGATTTTTTTTTCCCCTACCAAACCCCCAGGCGACACGGATGATACACAGTGCTTCATGTACTGATAGAAGCTTTCCTCGGTCCCAGAGTTCTCTTCCCAAAGGAATGAGATAATGCTGCTTCTTAGCTCAAAGATCTCTGCGAAAGGTTACCACCACCTACACAATAAAAGCCAATGCCCTACTGTCCCGTATCTAAAGCCTTCATCTGGCATCTACATGTTTTTCATTTCAATGATTTCATCCAAGAATTATGTCAAAATACTGGAGATGTAGTTCAGTAGCAGAGCAGAGTATTTGCTTAGTGTGCACAGGACCTTGGGCTCAATCCCACCGCCAGAGGGGGCTGGGGTTGGGGGGAGTGGGTAATTTGGCAGGCTCGATGCAGAGAGAGGGTGACTGGAAGTACAGAAAGCTATAAACTCCAAGCCGGCCCTCAGTGCTGCACTTCCTCCAACTATGGTCCACCTCCTGAAGGTTGCACATCCTCCAAACAGTGCTCGGGAAGGACTCTAACAGGCCGGAGCATCGCAAACACGGCCCTGACGGGGTTTGCCTCTTACCCTTCTCCCCCTTGCTAAAAACCCGTTAGATTGTATCCTAAAGTGAGCCCCCAAGGTCCACTTCCTTATTCGCCCACTGACTCATTCCTGAGACAGAACACAGGTCCAACAATCAAAATTCATTATTTGGCTAACATGGCCAATCAGGATTTACCAACTTATCCTACCACAGACTCCCCTCTTTTCCCTTAAAAACCCATTCCTAAAAAAAAAAAAAAAAAAACACCTGCTTGCTTGGTTACTGCTGCTACTTGCTGTCTGCCTTTGCAGCCCACGCTTTGCCCCTCCAGGATAATAAATCTCCCCTGTGCTGAGAATTTGGTATCTGGGTGTGTCCTGTACCAACTTAGGGGAGGGGCTCCCTTACATCTCGGAGATCAAGTGTCCAAATATCTGACCCTGTACGGGAGATTTCTCATCCAAACCACCACACAAAGGTATTATGATTTAAGTAAATTAAACCGATTAAATTGAGCTCTACTGGGACAAATCTGAAATGTTGATACATCTGTCTCTCAAGAATAAAATTCACAAAACCCTTATGCAACAGATGAAATTTCAAGGGTGGGATAAAAACAACATTTGAAGCTACTGCAAATGCCATCTGGGGAAAATGAGAATTCTGTATTTTAATTTATTCTTTTTTTTCCAGACTGATTTATTTTTACGTGTAAGAGTGTTTGCTTGTGTGTACCACAGTGTGCCTAGTGCCCACAAAGACCAGAAGAGAACACTGGATAGTTGTGAGCCACCATGTGGGTGTGGGGAACTGAACCTGGGTCCTCTGCAAGAGCAGCAACTGCCCTTAACCTCTGAGCCATCTCTCCAGACAATATTCTTTCTTCATGCATATTTGTTTTTGTGTCTTTGTTCACGTGTGTGCACATACACGTGTGGATGTATGTGAAGGCCAGTGGTTGGCCTTGGGTACCTCTATCAGTTGATATCTACCTCCCACCTTGTTTTTTGATACAGTGTCTCTCACTGATCCTGAAGCCCACTGCTTGGCTACACGGGCCAGTTAGCCCTGGGATCTACCAGTCTCAACCTCCTGCAGTATTGAGATTTTAGGCTCATGCCACCAGACTCTAGTTTTTGTGGGGGGAGCTGGGTAAGAAAAATCAGCACAGCCAACACTTTATCAACTGAGCCATGTTCCCACTCAATTTCCATTTGTTGTTGGTTTATTTATTTATTTGTTTGTTTGTTTTACAAGCAAGTTTTATCTTCTGAGTAATTGCTAGTACCAGGGACAGAGGTCTAAGACCACCTTAAAGGCCCCATCATTATATGTTAGAAGGTATCATTCTTTACTGGGAGGAATTTGGGGAATCTCTGGCCTAGAATGAATTCGTTTTATAAGAAAAGTCAGCATGGAGAATGTGAAGGAAAAGCAAGACACAGGTAGCCACAGTCTTGTTCTGTAACTTCAAAGCGAAGAACAGGCAGTGTGAAAGGAAAAGGCTTCTACGGGGGAGGAGGCAACTGGATTGACCAGTGGTGAAGGTGTAAGAGGAAGTTCCCATGGGCAAGAGGACTGAAGGGATTGCTACCCGATATTCAGAGGCTCATTTCTAAGCCTCCTTTGCCACTCCTGGGCAGCCATCTGCCTCTTAGCCTTTGTCTCCTAACCTGTAAAAAGTGGAGGGGAACTTGATCCTCGAGGATCCAATGTCCAATGGCAATGAGCAATGTTAAGAAGAGTCCAAGTGGCAAACTTTCCCGCTCCTGCATGCACAGCAGAATGGAGCCGAGAGGCCACAGTGTGGTTTCATTCAAGAAGAAACTGGAGCCTTATGAGAAAGCTAGCAGAAGGAAGGTGGCCAGATTAACCCGGTTCATAAGCAGAGACATAATTCTAGGCATGCGGTGTGAAAGCATTTAAGCTGGAGATGGGAAAGTGTCTATAAGCTTTCACACCTTGCTCCTCCTCCACATTTCTCTGTCAGACAAAACGACTGAAGAATACTTTCGTAGGACTGACAGTAGGATGGTCACACAACACAATCAGAGTGAGTCACCGAGAGCATGTTCCCCAAAGGCTGCCTCACATTCATCTCCAAAGGCACATGATAACTTCAGCAGAACCTCCTTGGTTCAATTCACAGGACAGTCTTTTATTCTGAGATAATACCTTCTCTACTATCTGGACAGCCAACTGCTCTTTCTTGAAAGAATAATGGCAGTAAGGTGGTTGGATTTCACTTTTGTTTACTAGGTATTTTTGTTTTGAGTCTTCTTATTTTATGATGATTAATTTTACCAACTTCATTGGATTAAGAGATAGCTGAGAAATCTGTAAAGCACAACGCTGGGGGTATCTGTGAAGTTGTTCCTCTAATTGATTGACATATGGCACAGCAGGGAAGGTGAAGCCCTAAATGTAGGCAGCACCACCCAGTAGGCTGGAGTCTGGATGAAACAGGATAGAAAGTTACACTCATGCTCAGTTGTGGATCGGGTCATCGGAACTAATTCACATAGCCTTGGATATTAGACGAGCACTGATGCTCCCCAACACTGATGTAAGTAACTACATCTCTGGCTCTCTCACTGTGGGTGTATTTTTGTTCCTTTCAGCCCTGATGAGATGGCTCTGAAACCAGGAAAGGCAGCATCTGGGCCTCCAGCTAAGTTTCTGTCGGCTGTTGCTGCCATGCTGCTTCAGACAGAAACAAAAACTGGTGGAGGAGGTGTGTGTGCCTACCAAAGACTGAAAAGCTGCCTGTGCTTGAAAAAAAAAAAGTGCAGGGAGGGAGCAGCTGAGCCAGGGATATTCGAATCCTGGGCTTCTTTTTCTTTCTCCTGTCTATACTTGTGTGAACAAAATCGGAGGCTATAGGACCCACAACCTTCAGGACAACATTGCATTTCCTCTAAGCATGGGAGGAATCCCTGTCCCAGACTGATCTCTTCTACAAACTGATTTCTTGAGACAAAGACAAAATAAGCCAACATGTAGGGTGTAACGATCATAGCCAACAACTAGATATGTAGAAGGGCTTTCTGGAGTCTCAACAGCTCAGAACTGATTTGCTCTTGTTTTAGTTTCTCACAGCAGAGATGTTTATTTAAAATAATCCTAAAACTGTCCAAGAATACTATAATATCTGTGAAAGCAGAGCTGTTGCTATTTTAGCTCAAAGAGTACACACTAGTTGGGGGAAAGTTTCCTTCAAATCTACTTCAGAGGCTCTCCTTGCTGGCCCTGGAATTGCTACCAAGATCCCTGAGGCAGCTCTGAGAGACCTGAAGGGGGAATGTGGCCAAAGCGCCATTTTTTTTTAATCATCCTCACTTGCTTAGGACGCTCATGCATTCTATATTTTGTTAGTCACAGACATGCACCAAACTCCCAATCGCCTTTCTTTCCATAGCTTCCATGGCATATGCCACCTTCACCCGGACATCTAGACATCTAGGTGGTGACTGCTGCTGCTGCTGCTTCCCCTTCTCCTTCTTCTCTCCCTCCTTCTCTCTCTCTTTCTTCTCTCTTTTCCTTCTTTCTTTCTTTTTTCTTCTTCCTTCTTCCTTCTCCTTCTCCTTCTCCTCTTCCTCATCTTCTTTTTTTCTTTTATCCCATGAGAGGCATTTCTGATGGACTTTCTCTGCACTCTGAGGGATCACAGAACCAGTCGGCCAAGAACAGCATCCTGGGAAAAAAAAAAAAAAAAAAGCTTTTTTTTTTTTCATGAGTCAAGAGATATCTTAAATGTTTTTAATTTAGAAGACAACCAGATGAAGTGAGAAGATGTAACAGGATTAGAGCATGAATATGTGCCCTTCTTACATCAAAAATCCAGTGCCAGAAAAATTCATCACTGTGAAATTTCAATGTTTATAATCATCTGTAGCTATTATCTGGGGATGGGGTGGGTAGCCTGTTGCTCCTGACTGGTTCTTCAAAGTAGAGGAGATACAGTTACTATAGTCAGATGTTTGAAGACTTGGATATGATGTGTTTGGAGATTTCCTATAACAGAAGAAATCGGAATGATGTGAACAAAAGCCTTGTCCCTCACTATATAAGCATTTTTCATGCAAGAGGTCATACATTTCTATATTGCACAGAGGAACCAATGAGAAGGCTTGACAAGCTGAGCGAGAAAGCAGCTCATGGAGAAGCTAAATTCCAGCTTCAGATGTGAATGAATCTGAAATGGGAGCAGTTAGACAAACAGGACCTGGAACTCTTTAGGGTAAGTAGCCCTCTTAGTCACTACTACTAACTTGATGCTGGTTAGAAGTAAATGGAGGCCCTATCCAATTACCCTCTGCTGGGTTTCCTGTCGTGCTGAAGAACAGGAAGAGAAAAACAAACTATTCTGCTAAGTAAGAATTCTCATCTGTAGGTGGCCTGTGGTTTGGTGGCATGGCTGGATGTTCTGATCAGTCAACCTCGCACTGAAAATGCTAGAAACAGTATCAGAAAATGCCCCGAGAAAACCCCAGGTGTCTGTGTGGCTCCTTTCTTTCTTTCTGTAACTATTCAGTTCTAGAACTATTATTTATAGCAAGTAAGGTAGGTGTCCACCAGGACTTGGAGATGTGGGAGACTGGCAGAAAGGGGCAAACAGGAGGTCTCACCTGGGGGTGCCCCTCCATCAACTGCCAGCTCTACAGTGAAATGAGGATACCCATGAGGACAGCAGAGAGAGCTGGGGGCCTGTCAGTAAGGAGTTGGAGCCTCGGAGGGCACAGACAGAAGAAAGAGGCAGAGCAGCCAAAAGAAGATAGGTTACACAGAAGAAGGCTGATCAATATGGAAATATATTAAGACTAATAGAAGCCTGGCATCTCAATCCGTAAGGAGAACTGGAATAAACCTGTGAGTCTAAAATGAAAATAATGAGGTAAACTCTTAACTCCAAATAGACAAAACATGATGAAAATAGCCACATTCATAAATCACCTGTGTGTGCTTTTCCACGGAGAGAGCCAGGGGAGCAAATGACAAACAAAAGCAACCTGATGCCTATTGCCCAAATCCTGCCTTCTGTTTCACCTTCTAGTTTATTTTGGTTTTTGTTTTGATTGTTTGTGCTTGGGCTTATTTTGTGTGTGTTCATGTGTAGAGAGTGTATGTGGGTAGATCATTCATGGGCATGTGTGGGCATATATATATATATGTGTGTGTGTGTGTGTGTGTGTGTGTGTGTGTGTGTGTGTGTGTGTGTAGGCCAGTGGTCAACACTGGGTACCTTTGCCAATCACTACCCCACCTTATATTTTTGAGACAGGTTCTCTCACTGAACCGGGTACTCACCAACTTGCTAGACTGTCTGGCCAGCATGCCCCAGGAGTCTTCCTGTCTCTGCCTCCTCAGTGCTGGGATTACTGCCATGGCACCCATTTTCACATGGGTGCTGGGGACAGACAAACTCTAGTCTTCATAGCCACACAGCAAGCACTGTCCAAGTGAGCCATCTCCCCAGCCTGTTTACTGTAGACTGCAAACTTGCTATGTAGCTGAGAATTACCTTAAACTCCTAAATCTCCTGCCACCATCTCTGCTGGAGGATGTTTTTCTGTACACTGGGAATGTATGTTGTTCCCATTGGTTAATAAGTAAGCTGTTTGGCCCATGGCAAGGCAGCTTAGAGGCAGGCAGGCAATCCAGGAGAGAGACAGGAAGAAGAAAGGTAGAGGCAGAGGAGACGCCATCCAGGGAACAGCATGGCACACAGGTAAAGCCACAGAACACGTGGTGACATATAGATTAATAGAAATTGGGCTGAGTTTAGTTATAAGAGCTAGCTAGCAAGAAAATTGAGCTATAGGGCATGGCCATGCAATTCATAATTGATATAAGCCTCTGTATATTTATTTGGGTCTGAGTGGCTGCAGGACCAGGTGGGACAAAGGAAAACTTCCAGCTACACATCTCAGTGCTGAGGTTACCAACTCTTGGTTTCTTAAAAACTATACACTTAGGGGCTGGTACACACAGGTGAGTCTGGGGCATCTTTTTCCTGGTTGTATTGGTGATATTTCTGATGTTTGTGACCATTATCACTACTAAAGAGTTGTTGGGTCTAAAATCTACCAGTGATTTGTAGAGTCTATGATAAACTACCTTCTTTGCATGTTTGGAGTTTTCAAATTCTGGCTATACCACTAATGACCTGAAAAAATCCACAACAAAGGGGTACTAACACTTCTATGAAAGGCCATTCTGGGCAGGACTGGGAGAGTGGCAGCTAAGAAGTGTGACTACTTAAGAGGTATTTCTCACATACAGGGATTCTGGATTGAATTGCCACCACCCTAATGACGAGACAAAGAGGATAGGGAGTGACTATTCAGTTGCCAAGGTACATTCCATATCAGAAAAGTATTCAAAGCTGTGTACCACAGGGTCCAGTTGTGACATTTTCCTTTGGAATAATTCCTCCGATGATTTCCCTGAAAGAATCTCTTAAATTCTTATTCTATGGCTATAACAAAATATGAATCCAGGATAACTTTTGAAGAATCTTAGTAAATCACAATTCTGGAGGCTGAGAAGTCTAAGAGCCTGGTCCTGGCCTCTGCCCAGGCCCTCTTCCTGCCATGACCTGTCAGAGGGCATCACTTGGTCTCTTGGTTACCGTTCTTGTTGCTGTGATAAAACTACTGACAAAACAGCAGAGGGCGAAGAGCTTATTCTGGCTAACAGTTCTATACATCGTTTATCATTTCAAAGAAGGCGCGGAGGAAGTCAGGGGAGGCGCGGGGGAAGTCAGGGGAGGCGTGGAGGAAGTCAGGGGAGGCGTGGAGGAAGTGGAAGGTGTGGCAGCAATGGCATGGAGCAGCAGGGAAGGTGTTCCCACTGAATCCACTCAGGAGGTAAAGCAAGAATGAGAAATGGAGCCAGGCTATAAAAACCTCAAGCTCTGCCCCCAGTCATGTACTTCCTCCAACCAGGCTCCACCTCCTACTTAACTAGGGATCAAGTATTCAAACTCAGGAGCCTATGGGAGACATTACACACGCAAACCACAGCATCTTGTAGGACAGAGCAGGGATGCAAGCTTATGACTCTCTTCTCTTCTTATAAAGACACTAATATCATAAGGACTTTCACTCATGACCTCATCCAATCCTAATGACCTCACAAAGACCCATCTTCAAAAACCGTTAATATATAAATTCGGGGATACTGTCTCTATTACATGAACTTTTGGGAGGCACATTCAAATCACAGTAGCATCCTATGTAGCAATGTCTCTATATCCCTAAACAAACTCTATGGATGTTCCTGGAATACTCTCTTTTCCCTTGTAATGCCCATATTAACTGTCTAATTTGCTGGAAAAAAAACTTTTCCCCAAATTTCTGTGATCCTACAATACTTTACAATATTTTGGAAAGCATTTGTTTAGGGATAACCTCACCTAAAGACTGAAATGTCCCTAAGGACAAGACCATCTCTGCCTTTATATCCTCACTCCTTGCATAGGGATGGTAATAGATACCATTAAATTAACATTGAAAGACTTCAGTTCATGAGTGCACTCTTTCCAATTTTTGATAACTATTCATTTTGGCTATAGTGGTAACTCATTTAAAAATAGTTTCATTTTATAAATAATCTTGCCTGTCCAGTTTCCTAACGTTACAAAATGACTGCCGTTCCACTTCCAGGTCACTGACCAAATATCAAACAGAACAAGCTTGTCACCGCACCTCCAGTGAGTCACTCGCCTGAGGGAAAAGTGCCCATCACACATTTACACTTTGGCCTTTAGGTAAAAGCCCTCTTTGGTTTTCAGAACAGGATAAAACTGTTGCAATTAATAAACCCCATGCTAAATGTGGTCAGGGATTAAATCCCGGTTAATGACTTAGTAAAACACACAGCATCTGAATGTGTTGTTCTGATGTTATGGCTGATATTTATGACCATTATTGCCACTCAGGAGTTGTCAGATCTAAATGCTACCAGAGATGTGTACACAGAGTCTCCAATAAGCTATCTTCCTGATACACAGTTTTGAGAAGTCTTCCACTTCTGGCTGCATCACTTGTGACCTGAAAAGAAATCCCTGAGAAGGGGTTCTGTGTTCGTTAGTATTTTGTCAACTTGACATAACCTAAAATCAACTGGGAAGATGCAAACCTCAACTAAGAAAGTGCCTTCATCAGAGTGACCTAAAGGCAAGTCTGCGGGGTATCCCCTTGGTTGATGTAGGAGGGCCCAGCCCACTATGGGCAGTGCCAGCTCTGGGCAGGTGGTCCTAGGAGGTCTTCTAAAGAAGGCAACCGGATGAGATCCTGGGAGCACACCGGTGCGCAGCATTCCTCCTGGGTTCTGCTTCAGCTCCTGCCACTGGGATGCTGCCTTGAGTTCTTGCTTTGACTTTCGTCAGTGATGGACTGTGGTCTGGAAGTGTAAGTCAAGTAAACCCTCTTCGCCCCAAATGATATGACCTTATGGTCACGGTAGTTACCACTGCAGTAGAAATCAGACTAGGAGAGACTCCAACACTTGCATGGAAGACGCAGGGGGTGAGAGAGATAGTCACTTAGGAAGTGTCCCAGTAATCCAGATACCATGCCAAAATAGATGGGGACCGATTTCTCCGAGGTGTTCTTCTGTACCTTTACTCAATAGACTGCTACATTCAAAGATACTGAAATATACACAAAGTCATAACTGCAATAACATATTTGAATATGTAAGATGTTCTTTTACTTTTTCTGAGTTGTAGTATTATTAAAGAAAGATCACTGAACTAAACTTCTAGAAGACTTTGGAATTAATGATCATAAAGATTGTGACATAATCCCAAAGTGTCATGGGCTGTTCTGTTTTGGGGTTTTTTTTTTGTTATTTTTCTTTTTTCTTTTTGTTTTTGTTTTTTGTAATTATTGAATTGAGTTAGTGTTGTCAGAAAGCATAAGAGGTAGATGCTATTACAGATGGGAAACTGGAACACAGTATTGAATTGACCACATTATGCAATGACAACCAACAGGGCTTGGAGAGGAGACAAGGCATTCTAGATAACATGGCTTCCATTAGTGGTAGTGTGGTTATCTGACATTGCTTAATGTATACTAGAAGTGTTCTATCACTGAGATACATCCCTAGACCCATGATTTATCTTCTTAATCACTTGCTCCAATATTCAGGGATAGTATTGGCTTATATAACATACTATTCTCATAACATCTTATATGTTTAGAGTTTTAAACATCAAGTTTGCCTCATAAATAGGATTACTGCTAGACTGTCACTTGTGAAATGAATTGAACATCACAGTCAAGAGAAATTAAATGGGCCAGATCATAAATGATTTTTTATTTTAAAAAGTAGGAGCTAATCGAAAGTGCTATATTCTCAGCTATCAGTCGATACCTATTCACAAATCTACACCTAGATCATTAAAACTCCCATTTGTTAACAAGCTCCTGAACCATACATCAATGATTCTGTAGTCCCCCTTTTACTGCCAATAAAGTGAAAAATGTTTGTTTTGAAAACAGAAACAGAAACTGTTGAACTTACTATGGATTTAACACTTCTGTTATTGAAAAGTGTTCTCTTTGGGAAAGTTCCAGGAATACTATTCAATTTGATTGTAAGTCTTGTCATATTGTACGACTTGACACAAACAATCGACATAAATGGATGTTCCAATAGGAAACTGGGAGCAGCTGAGGGAGCCAGTGAGTCAGGCTCTCTCGGGAGGTATGCAGGTGCAGCCTCTGGCTAGTACCCTGACCTCAGCAAAAATGCCCCGCAAAACACAATTCGCTTTGTAATTTCACAGCTCCACTTCCATGACCCAGCCTCAAGATTTCATTTCTCCACCCAGAATGAGAATGTCTCGGAGTGAGCTGCTTCCCTGCCTGCAGGTTTTATGAGGACAGTGAACTAGAGTATATGGTGCCATTAACCCATAACAGGCGGTAAATTACAGGCTGAAAACCGAAGCAAACACTGCTGAGTGGGTGATTTTTTTTTTAAGTGAATGGATACATCTTTTTCTGAATTAGCAAAGAGTGGAAGATCTCTTAGGGATTTGTCACTATAATTCATCTTTATTTTGCCTTTAGTTTGGCCATTGAAGCAATTTGAGAGAGAGAGTTTCCACTTGGGGAAGGAACCTGGAAAGAAGAGTGCTCTAGCAGCCTTAACAGCTAACTCAAACACACTCTCTCTGACTCTAAGGATATTGTTTTTTAACTGATGGGCAAACATGTAGGGAAAAGAATAAAACTCGAGGACTGCCATCCTCTCTGCATTCCTGGAACTGCTATGACTCAGCAACAGCACACAGTTCAGACTGTTCTGGGGAAGGAGGTAGAGGAGAGAATCGCAGTAATGCCACAAAACAGACAGAGACACAGAGTGAAGACCGCCTGAAGACCAGTGGGAGTCCCTTAGCCTATTATCATGTCTGTTCAGTTTCACCAGCACCCATTCACCCCAAAAGCTGGAGAAGAATTTGACAGACAAGAGTTCAAGCATCTTTGTCCAAGAGAAAGGCTCAGTGGATGCTCTAATTTCTTTCAATAGTGACAAAAGTGGTCACTAACTGATCCTGACTATCAGCAGATGTGTTCATCAGAAGGTGAGGGAGCCTTACTAGATACACAAGGAAGAGGTAAAGGTGTGGCAGATTCAACAGTGGTTTTTCTTTTATTTTTCTGAGTAAATAAATTGCCTTCTATTTGAAAATTCTCCAGCGCAAAGCTTTTCCAAACATTTAAAAAGATAAAGTGAGACTAAGTATCCCTCTCCCCATGTATTAAGGCTGGGTAAGGCAACCCAGTATTGAGGAGTAGGGTCCCAAAAGCCAGTGAAAGAGTCAGAGACAGCCCCTGTTCCCACTATTAGGAGTCCCACAAAAGGACTAGGCTATACAGCTGTAACATATATGCAGAGTGCCTAGGTCAGTCCCAATACATGGGGAGGTGCTTAGTCTTACTGCAACTTGATATGCCAGGTTTTGTTGATACTCATGGGAGACCTGCCCTTTCCTAAACAAAAATGGAGGAGGAGTGGATTGGGTGGAATAAGGACTAGGAGGAGAGAAAGGAGGGGAGACTATGACTGGGATATAAAATAAATTAATTAAAATAAAAATAAAAAACTATTGAATACCAAATCAATAAAAAGGAAAAAAAACATAAAGTGTAGGGGACAACAACACAGAAATGCTCACATGTCTCAGTGTAACCCATGCTGCTACGTTCCTTATCTCCACCAGCCCACCTCCCTCAGAGTTTCTGTGGTACTGACTGAGAACATACCCATTCAAAACAAAGATTACTCATTGCCTAAATTTTAGATCTTACAGAATGTCAGGTTGTAACAAGTTCTCAGACCGACGTGCCTGAAGGATGAAAGCCTGTAAATTGTCTCCCAAAATTAAAACTGTCATAGGCGTCTTCAATATTACATAATTATTTTTGTAAGAGTGTTTATGATGTATATAAGTGTTTATGTGGATGTACGCATGTGTGCACAGGTACATGGAGACCATTGGTTGATGTGAGGTGTTTTCCTTACTCTCTTATTTCTTTGAGACAGGGTCTCTCACTGAACCTGGAGCTCACTGATTCAACTAAGCTGCATTAGCAATGAGCTGCAGAGATCTGCTTCCTGCATCTCTCCAGGTCCAAGGCTGCAGACGCAGGCCACCACATCTGGCTTTTAGGGGTGAGCCGAAGCCCCAGGTCAGTCCTCATACTTGCAGGGCAGGTACTTATCAACCAGTCCGTTCCTGAGCCGCAGGAGCTGCACGACGTCTTTAGAAACCCTAGAGAGAGGGAGAGGAAGGCCGTTCATAGTAAAACCTCAGCAGAGGTTTCCATCAGGAGATGAGGGAATCTTACCAGAAGAAGATTCAAAGATGCAGGGGGTGAATAACAGTGTGGCAATTTCAAAGATGGTTTGACTTTTATTTTGCCAAATAAATAAATTGCCTCCTGTTTGAGAATTCTATGAAGCAGAGATTTATTTTTTCCCAAACATTTTAAAAGATAAAGTAGTAAAAAGAAACCAGGGTATGAGGGTGGTGAGCACAGAAATTATACTCGTTAATTAAAACATTAAAGGCAGTGTGCTCCCCACAAATAGAGCCATCCATTGGTCCAAACAGATATGGCTTACAGAGGGAGAGAGCCAGCTGTCTCAGAGAAAGAAGCAGCATTGCTGCTTGCTCATTCCCATCATCCCTTCCTTCAGCCCTAACCTTCTCACGTGCTGGCTCGTTAGGCCTTGCAGAGTCTTCCTGTTTCACTGACAGACCCAGAACACACGTGAAGCCATCTCCAAGGAGCCCTTCCCCCACAGCAGGAGACACTCATCAGATGTACCCCCATCAGAGATTTTCTCACTCCCAGGCAGGGGACCCCTCCCTAATGTTCACAGAGCCCTTCCTCCAGCCACCATGCTGACACAGGACACAACCACAGTATCGTTTATTTACTTATGCACGTCACCAGCTGATAAAAAAGGGGAACCAATGCTTACTCGATCGCAACAGACTGAACGTTTCTTCTCACGTCAGATCACGCACTGGAATCCTAAACCCCAAAGCTGCGGTATTAAAAACCGGGACTTTTAGGAAGTAGCCAAGCGAAAAGGACAGAGCAAGCCTCAGGAATGGCGCAGTGATCTTAACGCTCACTTCTGAGAAGTCCCCAGGAACTGTGAAAGGGACTCTCGGAACTCCACTGTGGTACTACTCTGATCTCACTGTCTCGACTCCAGAACTGGGAAAACTAAATTTTGCTACTTATAACAAAACAGGTAGTATGGTACTGGTACTTTGCTGTAACTGACTTAATAAATAGGTGTTGATTTGTTGATTGTTCAATTAAGTGATTAAGAAAATGACTGAGGAAATTAAAACTCAGACTTACTAACAATTATCCAGTTCACACTGCCTCTTCATAGAAAGTACATCTGCCCCCAAAGGCCTTCAGAAATATGTGACATGAGGACTAGAGAGATGGCTCAGTGATTAAGAGCTCCACCTGCTCTTCCAGCAGACCCAGGTTTGATTCAACTACTCCATAACACCACACAATTGTCAATAACTCCAGTCCCAGGGGAATCACTTCTCTCTTCTGGACTTCCCACATACACAGACATACATGGGGACAAAGCACCCATACACATATTTAAAAGGGAGGAGGACAGCCGGGCAGTAATGGTGCACACCTTTAATCCCAGCACTCAGGAGGCAGAGACAAGCAGATCTCTGAGTTCGAGGCCAGCCTGGTCTACAGAGTGAGTTCCAGGACAGCCAGGACTACACAGAGAAACCCTGTCTCAAAAAACTAAAATAAACAAATAAACAAATAAATAAATAAATAATAAATGGGGGAGGATACATAATTCAGCCAAAGATTTTATTCTAAAGGGGGAAAGTCTATAATAAAGCTAGACAAAACTTTTTCATAACCCAAATGTGCACTTGAAATTATTCTCTTTTTAGTATTTATACAGCAACATTGCTAGATATTACAAAGGGAATTTGAAGCCTTGGTACAAATGCCACCAACCCTTGGTATTTCACACACATATTATACTTTGTCTATATCCACGGTGCTGTGCTTGAAGACAGACAAATGAAGCAGATCCTAGCTCTTAATGAGCTGGCCATCTTAGGAGCCCTTAGTGGAGAACCCATATACGTGGTGATATTTTATTCATCTACACATATATTCTTTCCTTTTAGAAATAAATGCAGGACTAGGGAGACGGCTCCGTCAGTAGAGTGTTTGGCACAGAAGCATGGGGACCCGAGTTTGATCTCCCAGAGCACACATTAAAAAGCAGGGTATGTGGCTGCTGGGGGAGGTAGTCAGTTTTCCTCAAGAGTGTGCGTCTTGTAGGTTGCCCACCCTCCATTGGATGACCCTTCGCCAATGCGCACAATGGCAGTGCTACTGAAATCCCAGGGGTACACGGGGGAAAGAAGAGGATAATGAAGTTGGGAGGGTGTAGGAGCACCTGCGAGAAGTTGGTGGATTTGATCAAAATACACTGCGTATGTGTACAAAATTCTCAAAGAATGGATACGTAAAATAAATGGTTTTGTCTTGTTGTAAAGCTGGACATTGCATCAAAGTCCTGTAATCAATCCAGAGTAGGCAAGGCTCAGTGGCCAGAGGGCTTGGGGAAGTTGGAGATCCAGGTTCACGAGAGACATTGTCTCAAAAATGAGGTAGAAGCAGTTGAGAAGACACCAGAAAGGTGTCAACCTCTGACCTCTATATGCATGTGCACACACATGAACATGTACAGTCACATATGCCCATACCAATAAAGGCAAAAAATACAAACCAAGCATAGTGATACATACCTCTAATAACAGCACTCAGGAGATGAATGCAGAAGGATCAGTATGGAGTTCAAAGATTGTAGCACGAATCTTAAAAGGTCTTATTAATAAAAACAAACCCAGAGCCAGGTATTGGGGTGAACACTGAAAGATCAGAGAAACAGAACCAGCCACAGCTAACTTCACCTCGCCAATTCCTCAGCTGATCCTGTTTCCTCAAACTGGAAGCCTCTGTGTCTTCATCCGAATGGATCTCAGCTGAACTGCTGCTCAGAAGCCTAAAAGCTTAACCAGGCTCTAGTTCCTCATCCTCATGCCTTAATTATCTTTCTGCTTTCTGCCATCACTTCCTGGGATTAAAGGTGTGAGTCACCATGCCTGGCTGTTTCCAGTGTGGCTTTGAACTCACAGAGATCCGGATGGATCTCTGCCTCCTGAAGGCTAGGATTAAAGGCGTGTGTGCCACCATTTTCTGACCTCTATGTCTATCTAGCGGCTGTCCTGTTCTCTGACCCCAGATAAGTTTATTAAGGTGCACAATATGTTGGGGGACACAGTATCACCACAGAAGATGGCCAGCCGATAGTGATTTTGAGGCCAGCCTGAACTACTTGAAACTCTGTCTCTCAAAAACAAAATAAAATAAAAAGCAGGCGTTAGGAGTCGGGTTATTTGGTATTATGCTCGCCTCGAAAGTGCAGACCCTGGACCTGACCTTCAGCGCCAAGAACAGTGAAAATGACATAAACAGAATTTCTAGGGAAATATTTTCCCCGAGAAAAATGACAAATGTGGTTTTTAAAAGCTAAGGAAGCCCCTGAGGGAAGAAATGCCAGTGATCCAAAGTTAGGAGACCTTTTCCTGGGTGGCCTTTGTTATGCCCTAGTCATGCGCCACCCAGAGACCACCAGGAGTCTGAGTTCGTATGCACAGCAAAGCGCTTTATTGCAAGCTCAAGCTTGGGCTTCCCATCCCTTGCAATACAGCGGTTGGATCAGGGAGAGCATTGGGCTCAGCTATAGCAGGGTCTTTAAGGAGTAAAGGATGAGGGGTAGGGGAACTCCGAATTCAGAGGGGGTCGAACTCCTGATTGGGCAGAAGTAGGGCAACAGAAGTCTCATCAAACAGGGATTGGTACTGGCGTTGCTGCAAGGAAATTGGCAACCTATATACAAGTGATGTATGCTCTCCTTAATGTTCTGGAGCATCTAGGACTTGTTTATCTCAGTTCTGATTGGTCCCCCACAGGGTACAGTTTGTGGCTTTTCCTGGTTATTGTAATGGTGAGGCCTAGTCCCAGTGTTGTTAGTCTGCAGCCTGTCATGGCTGCCTTTGGTCTTTCTGCTCCCAGCTGGCCGAGGGCTTTTCAGAGGTCTATGCTACATTTTAAAATGGGAGCTATTAAAGTTGTTTTGATTTTTAAACTGTCACAACACACACATTCTGAAACTCAATACCTAGCCTGGACCAAACTGTCTCCAACTTTCATCAATTTCCTGCCTCTGCTCCTAGAATATCAGGATTATAGACATATACCACATACGTGGCTTATGATTAATCTTTATAGTTATCTTGATTAGATTTAGAGTTACCTAGGAGATTAGTGGGCATAGTTCTGGGAGTGTCTATGATGACATCCCCAGAAATGATAGGTCATGAGGGCTCTGACCTAATGAGTTGATCCATCCCTTGATGGGTTCATAATAGGACAGCACTAGTGGAAAGTGGTCTATGGTAGTTTGAATGAGAAACACCCCCAGAGACATGTGTACTTAAATACTTGTTCCCAAGCTTGTGTGCATCTGTGAAGACTGGTTACCTTTTAGGAGATGGAGCCTTGCTGGATGAAGTACATCACGGGGGGGGGGGGGGGGGTTGAGGATTTATAGCCTCACCATACTTCCCATTCACCCTTGGCTTCCTGAGTGATGAAATATTTTCAGCCAGCTGGGCCACCTGCTGCCATGCCTCCCTTGCCGTCACAGACTTCCCCTCTGGAACTGTAAGCCAAATAAACTCTTCCTTTTATAAGTGGCTTTTGTCATGGTATTTTAGCAAAGCATCTGAAAACTAACCAATACATGGCTACAGATAAGAGCCAGGGCTCAGATGCAGGAAAAGGTCACTCTGGGCATGTCGCTGAGGACTAGATCTTCTGCTGGTCTCTGCCTGTTTTCCTATCAGATTGCTTTGTGTTCACCAAGTGAAAACAACCTTTGCCACACATTTCCACCCAGGTTCTTGTTCAGCCCAAATCATTCTCTCCCTTGTTGTTTCTGTGAGATATTTGTTCACAGTGACAGGAAAAGTAATGTGAAAGCATGCAAACCCCCAAAGCCCTCTTCTGCAGGAAACTTCCAAATTCCTAGATTAGGCTCCAGATTCAGGCACCAGATTTTGGCATCCATTGCATCCATAGAAGCAATGTGGCAAGAAATAAAGGCCAGGGAAGTCATGGAAACAGACTCCTGATTGCATTTATACAAACCACACCACTCCTCTAGATGTGCTCAAGCCCTCCCTGGCATCTACTTTCTCTTCTAAAAATGACCAAAAGCATTTCCAAAGTCAGGGTCAGAGTGACTTCATGGACATGTGACCTGGATAGATACATAGTTCTTCCTCTTAGATGAGCCCAGGCTCATGTTCTCCAACTGATGTTTTAAAATTCTTAATTTTTTAAACAAGGGATTTCTTGTTTTTACTTGTGTAGAGTCCCACAAATTATGTCCTTGTAATCCCAGATTTTTCAAAATCTTAGCAATTAAGGCCAAGAAGTTTCTGAGTCTGTTTGGATCCTAACAAAGTATTCCCATTCCAGGCATCACTGTTTCAACAGTGTATGGAAGTCACATTGGAAGCTGTTCTCAAGTGCTATCAACTTCCTGTGAGAGAGAAGGGCTATCATAACAGAATTTCCTTTGGACCTCATCACAAGCTTAAAGAACTATCAACTAGCAAGAGTTAGTCTCTCATCAGTCAAATCCACTGATACACTGGCCAGGTGGAAACTGTTTCTGGAGTCTTCTAAAGATCCTCCTAAGCAGGCAGCATAAGACCTCAAGGGATAAATGTGACTAGGAAATAATTCCTAACGTGCAATTGCTACAGATCACTGCACAAACACAGAGGCTCTCAACATCCTGACCAAAGCTGTGGCACGAACATCACTGGAGGATCTGTTGGTCATGTTCATGTTCATCTTCGGGGCTGTAATTCTGTTGGAAGAGTGATTACCTAGCATGCGCAAAGCCCTGGGTTCAATCCCCAGGTCTGTATAAAATCAGGGGCAAGTCCAGCTATAGAGATAGAGGCAGGACGATGACAAGTTCAGGTGCATGAGTTCCAGGCCAGTCTGGGTTTATAAGACCCTGTTCTAAAGAAAGAAAAGAGAGAGAAGGGGGGAGGCAGGGAGGAGGGGAAAGGAAAGAAAAGGAGAAAGGAAGGAGAAAGAAAAATGGATTGTTCACTCCCTGATTGACAGATTCAATACTGAGGATGAAGTCAGCCACCTGTGTTTTAAGAAGCATCTCAGGGAATTCTGTTGCTACTGAGAGCCAATGGCTCATGACATCTGAAGCAATTGCTTCCAGTTGCAAATATAGTTCACTAAAAATCATGGTAAGTTGTAGCTAGAGTTTTCCTGCCTGGCCCACGGTCAGGATAAATCTCTTTCACCTGCCAGTCCCACAGCCGCTCAGACCCAACCAAGTAAACACAGAGACTTCTATTGCTTACAAACTGTATGGCTGTGGCAGGCTTCTTGCTAACTGTTCTTAAATCTTAAATTAATCCATTTCTATAAATCTATACCTTGCCACATGGCTTGTGGCTTACCAGCATCTTCACATGCTACTTGTCCTGGCGGCGGCTGGCAGTGACTCCCTCTGCCTTCCTGTTCTTTTTATTCTCTCTGTTAGTCCCGCCTATACTTCCTGCCTAGCCACTGGCCAATCAGTGTTTTATTAGCAACACATTTGCCATACAGAACATCCCACAGCAGTAAGTTTCTCCATCATCCAACGTTTTGAGGAAGGTTTTATCTTTACATTCATTTATTTAATCACTCAGAATTACTTTATTATCATTATAATTATTATAGATATTGCTGGGTGAGGCATGAATGCACATGTGGAAGTCAGAGAACAACTTTGTGGAGTCAATTCTCTCCTTCTACCTTATGGTGGTTTGAATGAGATGCTCCCCCACCCCCCACCATAGTCTTGGGCATTTGAACACTTGGTCCTCAGTTGGTAGTGCTTTTTTTTTTAAGATTTGTTTATTTATTATGTATACAGTGTTCTGTTTGTATGTATGTCTGTATACCAGAAGAGGGCACCAGATCTCATTATAGATGGTTGTGAGCCACCATGTGGTTGCTGGGAATTGAGCTCAGGATCTCTGGAAAAGCAGTCAATGCTCTTAACCTCTGAGCCATCTCTCCAGCCCAGCTGGTAATGCTTTAAGGGGAGGCTTAGAAGGCATGCCCTTGTTGGAGGAATATGTCACTGGGGGTAGGCTTTAAAATTTCAGATCCACTCACGAGTCCCAGTCTGCTCCCTCTGCTTACAGTTTGTGGTTCAAGACACAGCTCTCAGGCTCCAGCTCCAGGTGCCATGTCTCTGATTCTGCCAGCACAGACTCTTCTCCCTTTGGAACTGTAAGCCCAAATAAACTCTTCTATACTTGGACTTGGTGTTTTATTTACTTCTATTCTATGGACTTGGCTGTGGTGTTTTATCACAGCAGTATAAAAGTAGCTAATGCACACCTTTATGTGGGTTCTAGGAATCAAACTCAGGTCTTCGGGTTTGTGTAGCAGATAGATGCTCTACCCACCGAGTCGCATTGATGGCTCTAATTCATAATGACTTTACTTCACACGCCAACTGTTTCTACTTCATATGCATCATAGATGAGACAGATGTCAACATGAATACAAAGATGTGTGTGTGTGTGTGTGTGTGTGTGTGTGTGTGTGATATAACATAAAAGGGTAGAAGAGAGGGAAGAGGTAAACTCATAGACCATGAAGAACTCTGCCAAGAAATCCAAATAAGCACCAGAAAGTATAGTATGGGTATGGCTCAGAGGCAGAATAATAAAGCACTCACAAAAGCAGGGTTAGGGAAACAGTGAACACACCCCACAGCTGGAATTTTGGCACATAATAAGAGAAAAAAAGGACCTTCTAGACACAGGAAAACTGTAAAAGCCTGAGTCGGAGGAGGGTGTCTATTTCCAAAATAAGCACTGTTGTATTGGTATTTGGATTCTGAGGGTAAAGTTACCTGGAAAATAAATAAAAATAGTATTCTGGAGCTCACTCTGCAAGCAAGAGCCTTAAGTGCAAAACAGAAAGTTCAGGCTTCTCAAAATGAGAGTGAGAACAGCATTCTGCCCCCTCTAATGAGGGCCCTCAGTCCCCACCTCTTAAACCCCAGTTCTGCCTCGGATCACAGTTTTACTGTGAGGTTCCAGTGAACAACACTGAGAAATCTGTCATGTATTTCCCAAGGAGAAAAGCAACGGTCACCCTTTCATTTCACAGGTAAAGTCACACGGGCAGAAATGGGTGTTACAGCCACAAGGACACAGCCACACTGGCAGTTCTTTCTGTGACACAAGACACTTCTTTAACAATGTCTCTCTCTCTCTTTCTCCCCATGGCACATGTGGAAGCCAGCGGTTCACTCTGAATGTCTTTCTCCATTACTCTCCACCTTGGTTTGTTTTGTTCAGATGGACTCTCACGTATCACACAGGGGCTGGCCTCGAACTTGCTGTGTAGTCTAGAATGACCTGGGCCTTCTGATCCTGCTGCTCCTACCACTCAATACTAAGATTACAGGCAGGTGCCACCACAGTCAGTGTATGCCGTGTGGGCGATTGGACTCAAGGCTGTGCATGCCAGGCAAGTGCTATATCCACCGTCTGAGCTATATCCACAGCCTTCCAGTTTATGTTCTGAGAAAGGTGATCGCACCTGAATCTGATCTGGAAGTCGGTGGGGAGTGTCTCTACCGTCCTGTGGCACCACAAATGGGTGTGGCACCGTTCCGTAGGTGCTGGAACATCTGAACTGCGGTCCTCAGGCTGTGCGGCAAGCCCATTACTCACTTAACCATCTTCCCAACAGCTCCTGCCAAACAACATGTATAATGCTGCTCGTGCGTTGCCTCCTTATTCTTTCACATCAGGGTCTCTCATGGGAGTAGGCTTGACGGTATTTTTTCCAGTTTTTTTTTTTTTAAGTCAAGAGTAATTTGTAGTTTAGAGAGTTTTTTTTCCGAGCAAGGTGTGTTTAAGTTTCCACTTTTAGACACCAGACTTCCAGCTCCCTTTCTCTCCCCACCCTCCTCTCCTGTGTGTGTGCTATAGATGGATACTAGGCAGTCTCCCTGAGACATCTACAACATGATGGGCCCTGAGGCAAGAGGAGATCATCATTTGTTAACTACCTTTCTGGCTGCTTCTGCCAGATTCACTACATTCACACTCCTGACTTTTCTAAGGCTAGGCAAAGAAATGTGAACAATGGACCACAATGAGCAAATTTTTAACAGCTCATTAAAAAAAAAAAAAAAAGAATACATGTGCTCCTGTCGTAATTGACCTCTTTTGTTCCTGCGGGCAAAGCCCACCATCTCTGGTTAATTCTGAATTGGCATTTAATTGACATGAAGTACGTCGATGCTTTCAGGGCCTCACTTATAAAAAGCATCACAGAAACATAGCTAGAGAAATGTCAATTAGTGCCACTACTGTGCACAATGAGTTGACAATGCCCATTCAAACCTAAAGGGCAGTAAAATCTAGGCCAAAGGTTACACTTCCAGGGCCTTATCCTCCCAAAATACTCAAATAGGCTAACTGACCCTGTGCAACATTGGTCAATAAAGTAGAGTTTGAAACAACCTTTTGGAAAACAGAAGCACTTAGGAGAACGTGTGGCTCTTGCAGAGGACCACTGGGTGACTTACAGCCATCTGTCACTCCAGTTCCAGGAGATCTGATGCTTCCTTCTGACCCCCATGGGCACCAACCATGCAAGTGGTACACATACATACATGTAGACAAAACACTCATATATAAAATAAAATGAATACATTTAATAAAAAATTTAAAGAGATAATTAAAACAACTGTGAATAAGGAACTGGTTAAGGGGGGCTGGAGAAATGACTCAGCAGTTAAGCGTGGATACGGCTCTTGCAGAAGACCCTAATTCAAATTCCAGCACCCACACTGGGTGACTCAACCACCTGTATCCCCAGTTGGAATATAATGGAATATTATGCCTCTAACCTCTTCGGGCACCTACGATCATGTGCACACTCACACACATACACACATAACTAACTTTTAAAATATTTTTTAAAAAGGCAATGGGGAGCTGGTTAACTAAAGAACAGCCACAGAGGACAAAGGAAGAAGTACCTGTGGACTGTTTTGGAAAACACCCTATCATATTCAGTTGTTGACTAATAGAGAGGTACAGGGTAATGGGGTTATTTATTTTGATTTCTCTTCTTTCAAGGAAAATGGCATGGCATTTACACATATAAAAAAATATAAAACAAAAATGCAGCATCCATGAAAATGAACTGAGTTGCTCAATAAAAATTCACCAGTCACTCAACAGATGTACAATATTTTTGTAATCAAACTAGTGAAAGTCACTGCACCTTGCAAATATGTGTGTATGTGTGTAGTACATATAATGAAGAATTTACCCAAAGACATCTTTACAGCAGTTATTACAAGTTCATAGAGGTTCCTTATAAAGTCTTTAAATGTAGGCAGATGTTACAATGAGATGGTTTTACTCGATTATAGCTGTAGTTGAGAAAAATCCACACAAATCAAACCAACAGAACCTGAATGAAGAGTCCTGTGGTAATATATGTAAGTTAAAACACAGATCTGGATTGCCTCACAAAAGCAAAGGCTGCATATTCTTTCAAACATAAATACCACTTGTCTCAGTGAGCTGTGGACTCCTACTGAGCGTCTTAGAAGTTAACATTACAGTCGCTAACGGGTGCCTGGAGACAGCCACCGGTCCTCATGGCTGTAGAGCAGAATTATGGGTCTTAATCAGCAATAAAACCAGTCTTGAATAAAAAATCCTGTACAAGAGGCATGTGTCCTATGTAGAAATAGAAGATGTAGCTACTTTTGCAGGAAAGTGAGCTGGTAAGAAGAACTTAAAAACTTGGGTCATTGTCATCAAAGTTTAACAATATGTTCTGAAAAAAGATAACACCCAGTGTCACCAACGTCCATCTTAGTCTTTTTTTTTTTTAAGTCAGAAGAACACCCAGAGAACATGTAAGTGTGAGCAAATGACTGCTTGAGAAAAGCTACAATAAACTGGTTGCAGATTTTCTGCCCGGATGACCGGTTGAGTACTACACATGTAGCAGAAGGCAGGCGTGCTTAAGTAAGAAAGCAGATCTGCCTGCTTCTAGCCACACAGATTCTTCCTGCCACAGCGTATCAGTCAGAAAAAGGGTTGGCCTCATTTCACAGGACACCAAAATAACAGTGGCTGAAACTAAAGGACTTTTTTCACTTAGAGAGGAGAAATCTAAAGTTAGGTAGCTCAGCTTGACACAATGGTTCCATTGTTCTGCCTAACTAGGAGAAAGGCCCCAATGTGGTCCCTGCCCTCCAGGAACACAAACTGAAAACCTGTAAGGAAAGTCAAAAATAAGTGATGTTAACAGGGAAATTTGAAATTTACATTGTAAACAAGTGTCACTAAAATACACAGCATGTTTCAGTAAGTAAGAAAAACATAATGAATGATAAAAATATAAATGGACAGGTCTCAAACAGGAAATATGAATGGGTCTTGGGTCTTAAATATGTTAACACTGTAAATTGTTCCTTGTAACCCTGTCTTTCTTTTTTTTTCTCTTTTCCTGGCATTCAAAATTCAAAAGACAAAGCCACCTAAGTGATTAAGATGTTGACTGGAAAATCATCTACTTCAGGAAATAGAAACAAGGAAAACATTGGCCTAAGGCCTCCTAATCTGCAATACAGAGTACAGAACACAGAATGTCTTGTGACTCTATCAGATAACATAAGAATAGTTATCAAGAGATGTACACTGTAGGACTACTTGGTTACACTGGTACCCGCTCATCTGAGGCTAGAAATATACTTCTCTAAAATTTCCATTATTTGAAGCATTATTTGTGGGTGAATAAAATTGGAAAGTTTCTAACAAACTTTAAAAATGGATGAGGAAGCCATGTGCTGTTAAATAATTATTTTCTAGGTATTTTAGTAAGTGATAGCATCAAAATATCTTTTGAATACTTACACACACAGTTAAGTGTAGCTAGCTCTTCTTCATCAAAGAAGCTTCTCTTGGCAGCAGAGCCCATTACAGAAAACCACAACTGGTCAAAATACAGAGAACTAACCCTGGGGTACCCGGTCCCACCCAATGGATAAATCTACAACACAGCTCCTGCTCCTCAGATACAAGGAGCATTGAAACTGAAGGTGGGGAGGCTGGAAGAGTCAGAGGACCAGGAAGTCTGCTGTAACAGCGTGTCTCCTAGAAAGGATAAAGCTAAACCCAGGACACTTCAAATATGATGGCTAAACAAGACCAAAACAGTGACACCAACAGACTTGCCAACAGACAAGGGCCATGTCACACAGAGACCCAGACCTAGATAAAGAACTATAGGCAACAAATGACTTTTGAGCGAGGGAGAATTAATTTTCCCTAGGGAAGAACTCCTTAATTGGTTATAAAATACCAAGTATTTAATCCTGAAATCACATCCATATAAGCAACCCTTAACAGACTCAGCAGGTTATATTTATATACTTACGCAATATACTAACAATAAAGAAAGGGAGGCTATGAATTTGAGAGGAAATTAAGGGGACATTTCTTTCTAAATTACTCCCATGCTCTTCTTACTTTTCTGATGCTGCTTTCCTGTCCCGGCTTGTTTGGGCTTTGCCCTCAGCAAGATGAAAAGCCACCACATTCAGTTACAAATGA
>CABHPH010160735.1:48249-68261 GCA_902168325.1 Peromyscus nudipes | reverse complement strand
TATATATATATATATATACAAATTAAGCTTCCATGGGAATAAATTTAACTTCTGAGTACATTTACTATTTGACAGTGACAAGGAAACTCACTTTATTTAAAACAACTGGCTGAGGAATGTAGACAAATTTCTAAATAGTCTTATTAAATAAGAAACATAGTGCCAAATTTAGGGGTGACAGCTGTAGAGATCAGAGAAATAGTGATAGCCACCAACTAACATTAACTCACCAAGTTGCTGTACCTTCCCAAGAGGACCAGATTCTTCCTGTCTAACCTGTGCCTTTATTGCCTTGCTGTTATGCCTTCTCATTGGCTCTTAGCCCAGCCACCTCAATTCCTCATCACTGCCTGTCTGTACAGACCTGCAGGTCTCTATGGTTGGTACTGGAATTAAAGGCATGTGTCACCATGCTTTGCTGTGTCCTTGAACACACAGAGACTCTGCCTGCCATGTGATCTGATAAAGGGCATGTGCTACCACTGCCTGACTTCTGTTTATGCCTGGCTATGACCTCTGATTTCCAGGCAAACTTTATTTATTAACATACAAATAAAATATCACCACAGAGGAGTGGATGTGCAAGGTCTCAAACAAGAGAAACACTGGTATCACACTTTAGAATTTTTGGCCTGAGATCTTCACTTGTTCAATGAACCACTTAACTTTGCTCCTGGCACTGTGAACTTCTTGATAGTATGCATTAAATTGTTTACTTTGAAATCTGCTCTTTGAATTAAAAAAGCTCACAACCTGATACCTTAGTTAGATTTGGTTCAGATAAAAGAAGCTACTGTATGGTGCAGGTGAGGAAGATCTCGTTTCAGGAAATTAGAGTAGTTATGGATGCTAAGGATTGACAGCCATGGGTCTCATTTGTCCTCAAAGGTTTCAGGAGCTTATAGATTACATGACACACAGTCACTTCATTCTGTGGTATGAACATTATTCTCAATAGCCATTGTTCTGCCAGCTTACATACTTACACTAAGGGGAGACTCAAGGTGCTTACCCAGATATGTGCATGGAGTGTACAAGATCATGACTACCCCTGCAACGCTATCTTCCATGTCCATGTTTCTCTCCTGCACAGGTTCAACCACAGAACTGACTTTAAAATGAGTTCTTGAAAAGAGCAACAGTGATTCTGAGTTCCCACCTCCAAAGCAGTGCCATTCTCCTGGCATTTAATCATTTATAATTGTCTCCTCACTATTTTTCTCATAGTGACAAGTTTCTACCACTGCCACTCTACTCTTACACATTTTTTAAGCATGCTGTTGATTATATTAGCAATTCTACTGATTTAATCGCTCATTCAATGAACATATAATGGGAGTTCAAAGTCCCTTTCTCTCTTTCTGTTAAGCTTTTGGCAGACTGAGTGAAAAGACAGATTTTTTGTCAGATATTTCTCTTGTGCCTATGGAGATGGTTTAGCAGTTAATAGTGATTACTGCTCTTGCAGATGACCTGAGTTTAATTCCCTCTACCCACCTCCAGCAACTCACAACTATATTTCATTTCAGCACTGGAGGTCTGTTGTCCTTTTCCAGCCTTCAAAGGTACCTGCATGCAAACATGCATGTGCGTGCGCGCGCGCACGCGCGCGCACACACACACACACACACCACACACACAAATATATATATATATATCTTTAAAAGTATTCTTTTTTTTTTAAGTCTTCCAATTTTTCAGTCATGATGATCACAAAAATGAGCACTGAAAGGGAGGTCATGAATAAATACACATACAAGTGTTTAAGAATTCATTTTTCAGCGTGGGAAAGATACCTTTCTGGGAAGGAAAATGTTGAGATAATCGGCACCTCCAGGAGTTTTAAGCGATCTATTATCACCAATCAGTTGGATGAACAAAACTGGACGATCTGAAAAGTTGGGGAAAGGATTCAGAAATGTGGTTCCTTTTCACATGCAGCATAAAAATTAGCATTAAATTTCAGTTGTTTATGTAGGTTTTAGGAAAAAGTCTCAATTTTAATATCTTTTTTAGTAGGAGGATTTATGATATATCATGTGCTGAGACGTACATAAAGAAATTTTATTCCTGAGGGCACTATGGGCTGAATAACTACTTTTATTTGTAACTTACCACTTTAAACTATGGTGACGTGAAGTGGGAAAACAGTAAAGGAAAACTAAGACTTAAGGGAGAAATGGGGTATATTGGGAAGAAATCTCCAAAGATCCCCTGCAATCAAAGCAAGTAAGCATTCTGGAAAGAGGGGACAATCAATATCATTAAAGACTGATTATGTTTATTACTATGGACATTTGTGAAGTCAATTTTATATGCAATTTTCTAATATTCCCCAAAGCTTCCTTGAATTTCTCAAGTGGGTATGCATGTAGAAGTTGGGAGTTAGAGGGTGAGCAGGAAGTTTGCAGTCTGCAATTATAGCTCTCCTTATAATGTATTTTAAAGACATTGACCTGAATCGCTGCTTGTCTTCCAAGCATTCAAGTTCTTTCATTTTCAATGATACTTGATCTCTGAAGGTTAAAAATATACAGAGCAATTTATAAATAAAGCAAATGTCAAGGGATAGCATAAAATATTATTAAATATTTCTTTAATGCTAAGTTCTTCAGGTGACAGAGATGTGAACTGCACATTTAAAGACACAAAGAAAATAGTTCTGTTGTTTGCTGATCAAAAGAATATCTGGAGAGTCAATTATATATTTAAAACTAGTGGACATTTCTTTTACAATGTTTGCTCAAAAGAACAAAATGCCGGGGCGTGTCTTGTATCCTAGTTAAAGTTCATAAGCTATTTTCTCCTATAGAGGAATTGTTAATAGTTCCAACAGTTATGCAACCCTATTTCAGGTTACAGCTGAATCCTCTTGTGGACAAAAAACAAACAAACAAACAAACAAAAAAAGATGCTTTTGTTTCACTGGGTTTTTTCCCCTACCTTGGAATTGATTTGTTAAAGCAAAGTAGAATAGTAGTAATATGGGACTTTTGGCAATGTAGATTAAAGTTAGTTTTCTCTTTTGTTCCCTTTCTACTCATCACTTTCACCCTTTGTCATTTTAATCAGATTGAGATTTCTGAATAGTGCATAAATTCCCAGAAATAGTTCCAAGCTGGAGTGATGATGCCTGTTCTTCCCTCACTTCTTCATAATTACTGTCAAGGCAGGGAACTTCTGCATCATTCCATAGAGCGCAAAACATTTAGGAATGTTTCTTGAAATGGAAAAATGTAATTCTCAAATTCTAATTTCTGTTTGTGGTTTCACAGTTTAAGAAAAGAATACCAAAACAATTCTACAGAAGATGAGAAGATGTGCATCTTCCTCTTTAGAAAGGGTGAGGTGAAATCAAAAGAATTAAAGATGAAATGAAAAATACAGTGACAACAGACTGTCTCAGGTAGAACAACAGGATTCCTTGAATGAACAGACTGTATTTAAATATTAGTTTCATCTGCTATGTGTATCAGACAACCAAACATCATTTGCTTTTCTGCCTGAAATTGTTAAGAAGCTGCTTCAGAAGACTGCTCAAATATTGAGATTAAATTTTATCTGGTTTAAAGATTTCCATGATTGCATAGTTTGGATTATTTCTGCTTTATATATTTCCCTTTCTATCAGGAAACAAAGCAAAAGACAGCCTACTATAGATCTGTCATGGGTTTTTTGGTAGCAACTCTAATGAAGATTAATAATGAAAAGGAGCAAACTGAGCATGGTAAATTATACAATGAAAATTTTGAGGAGAAAAAGAGTACCAGGAAGTAGAATGGAGCTAAATTCTCTGTTTAAGTAGATAAACCAATTAAGAAATGGAATAAAGGGATGGTGATATCATGGCAAGGTTCCACCCAACAAAGTTTCCAATTTGTGAATTAAAGAAAAGTTTAGAGCCTGATGTGGTGGTTTATGCCTTTAATCCCAGAACTGAGAAGGCAGAGGCTGGTGGATCTCTGAGTTTGAGGCCAGCCTTGTCTACAGAGCAAGTTTCAGGATAGCCAGGCTTAGGCAGTAGTGAAAGACTGAAAGCTAGTGAAGATGTACTTGAACAAGGCCATGTTCCAGCCCTAGCAAGCATCAGAATATGGAAACTTTGGCCATGTGGTTCTGGCTTTAGAGTTAAGTACAGAAGAAAGGAGTTATGGAATAAAGTCACTAAGGCCATGCATATGTCAAGGGTGTCCCTGAATGGAGGTCTGGCAGAGAGGCCATTGCATGAGCCTATGAAGGTGAAGCCTGGATTGCCTTGGAGACATCAAGTTGTTGATGATGCCAGAGCCATGGGATACCAGCCAAGGAGAGCTGCTAACAGGAAGTGGAATCAGCCCAAGAGAAAGAATTGTGTTGCAGTCAACAAAGCTGAATGAAGTTGGAGATGTGGAGAGTGTTTTCATATCAGACATGGAGATACAGAGTTTTGAGTTTGCTCAGTTGGTTTTCAGTCTTGCTTTGGTCCAATATTTCCTTGCTATGCTCCCTTCCCTGTATTTTGTAATGGTAGTGTATATCCTGTGCCATTATGTGTATGTGGTATGATTTTTTTATTTTTATTTTTTTATTTTATAATTTAATTTTACATATCAACCATGGATTTCCCTGTCCTCCCTCCCGCCCCTTCCTCCCCCTCCAACCCAACTCCCCTTCCCATCTCCTGCAGGGCAAGGACTCCCCTGGGGATTCAGCTCAGGACAAATAGCCAAACTAGTGGAAACACATGAATTATGAACCAACAGCTGAGGAGCCCCCAACTGGATCAGGCCCTCTGGATAAGTGAAATAGTTGATTAGCTTGAACTGTTTGGGGGACCCCTAGGCAGTGGGGCCAGGACCTGTCCTTAGTGCATGAGCTGGCTGTTTGGAGCCTGGGGCCTATGCAGGGACACTTTGCTCAGCCTAGGTGAAAAGAGGAGGGGACTGGACCTGCCTGGACTGATTTTGATTTTTACAGGTGATTATAGTTAAGAGATTGTAATACATTCAGAAGAGACTCTGGACTTTGAACTAAGTTTGAGACTGTTATAGATTATAGGGACTTTTTGAAGTTAGACTGAATGCATTTTGTGCACTAAGATATAACTATAAGCCTTTGGGGGCTGTGGAGCAGAATGTAGTGGTTTGAAAGAAAATGGCCCCCAAGGGGAGTGGCACTATTAGAAGGTGTGGCTTTGTTGGAGGAAGTGTCACTATAGGGGCAGGCTTTGAGATCTCTTTTGCTCGAGCTTCCCTTAACGTTGCTTTTAGTTGACTTCCTGTTGACTGCCAGTTGTAGCACTCTCAGCTCCAGCCCCACATCTGCCTGTGTGACACCATGCTCCTGGCCATGATGATAAGGAACTGAATCTCTGAAACTGTAAGCAAGCCCAATTAAATACTTTCTTTATACGAGATGCCTAGGTCATGGTGTATCGTCACAGCAATAAAAACCTTAACTGAGACAGATACCCAGCTCGAAATCTACAACATAACTCCTGAATCTAAAACTCAGGTAACAATATGGGAGAGGGGGTAGGACATTCTGTAAAAGCCAGAACACCAGTAAGTCGGTTGTGGGATTGTGTCGCCTAGAAATGACAGGACAGCTACACCTATTACACCTTAACAATATGGCTTCATAAAGAAGAACTGAATAATGACAACACCAATAGACAAGCGACCATGAAATGGGGTAATTAAGGACTGATGAGAGAGGGAAAAAAGTTTTTCCCAGAGATGAGCCTTCTAAGTGGTTCCACAATACCAAGTGGTCAGCCCTGAAATCATAGATGCGCAAGCAACATTAAATGAATTCATCAGGTTTTATTGGAGTTTGTGTGTATGT
The DNA here is from genome assembly GCA_902168325.1 of Peromyscus nudipes. Taxonomy (NCBI): domain Eukaryota; kingdom Metazoa; phylum Chordata; class Mammalia; order Rodentia; family Cricetidae; genus Peromyscus; species Peromyscus nudipes. The sequence goes on along the minus strand of CABHPH010160735.1, from coordinate 62,435 downwards.
GTGTGTGTGTGTGTGTGTGTGTGTGTAATAATTATAGAAAAAGAGACCATAAGTTTCAAAAGGAGTGAGTGAGAATCTTCAGAGGGATTTGAGGAAGGAGGGAAAGGGGGAAATTTATATATATATATAAAATTTATATATATATAAATTATATATATTTATTATTATATATTATATAATTAAAAATTATATAATATATTATATATTATAAATATATAATATATTATATTATATAATTAAAAATTATATATAATAAATATATTATTTATATGTATTTACATATTTGTTTTCAAAATTTATTTTTTAAGAATTTTTTATATATGGATACAAAGGATATGATCCTATCAAATGAAACTGCGCCCACTTCTCCTCAACATGAATCAGAGGAAACCAAGATGAGATATGAGATGCAACAGACACAATTTTGATGTTTCAGTGGCAGACACTGGATGGATTAAAAAAGACAATTCTACCCAAGAAGAGAGAAGATAATCAAAGCAGGAGATCAATAAACCAAATAACCAAGTCATGGGAGAGCATTTTTCCAGCGCTTTCCAAATGTCCCATGTTATTTTTAATGTCTAAAGCTGTATTGGATGCCTCCTCTTTCTTTCTATTGCTACCCTTGAGTCTTTTGCAGTGGACAACAGTCAACACAGAGACTAATAACTGATGTAATTATATTTAATTAAAATAAACTTTTAGAAAAAGTATATCAAAACTAGAGGTCTTTATCTGTTATTAAAAATTGTATCTATTTTCCATAAAATTAAAATTACATGATGGCCAAACTGTTACTAATTGGGAATTTAACCTATATTGTGTTTTCTTTATTATTTTTTTGAATATATAAAGTGTGTATAGAAATTTACATTATACAAATTTTCTAGATTTTGTTTTTCAGAAAATCAACAAATCTGAAGTTTCAACATAGAATCTAATTTTTTATAAAGATGACTAAAGAAGGTGAATACTAAGAATGAAAAGTCAAGGCAAATATGTTTATTGCTATTTCTGCCTGTCTATTTATATCTCTTACTATACAGAATTAAATGATACAATCAAATAGCACAAGTAGGATGCATTGCAAAATTCCTAGCATCCAGGCTTCTGGCACTATCCATTAGTAATACTTAAGAAAACAATAGTATTAAACTACACAATAGTATTAGTTTATTCATGTTTAAATACTAAGTGGCCAACCATAGTATTTTTACTACTATCAATAAAAGAGAAAGAAAGAAGATTCTGTGACGGAGGTCACAGATTAAGAGTATTCAATAGTACCTTCAGAAAAACAATTGCATAAAACAACATTCATGAGAAGGTATCTTCCTAGTGAAATTTTTAATGCTTTTGTGAGGTACATAGAAAGACCTCCATAAAAAGTAAATAACTGTGACAAGCCCAGGAGCTGCATGAAATGTAGTGATTTACTAAATATTTTAAGAAAACAAATGATCATACATTTGAGAAAGCAATGCATTTCAGAGAGAGCTCCTGGGCACAGCACAAGGCAGGCCCCCGTGTCTGCTTTAAATAACAACTAAGAGCAGAATTGAGAAATGGAAATGAGTGGGACAAAATGAATGGATATGCTAGGCCCAAGGGTCTTCTCTTGCTTTGCATTTATGAAGTGCTTTTGATAAGATAAGATGGTGTCTTCAAGCCTATTTCTGTGAGCAAACTGCAGGATTTTTAACCACCCCAGCAATAGAATTTTAGAGACATTTGCGTTTTCCTGACACATGATTTTAAATATTTTAACATCTTCATCCCTGATATTGATAGATCTTAAACTGACAAGTTCAGTGAAATGTAACTAAGAAGTAATAACTAAAGTAACTAAAACGAAGAAAATTATGGTGATTTACAATATTTTCACCCCCAAAATAAAGCATAACTTAGTTTGTACATAATATCACAGAAAGAATAAAAAAATAAAGTCTTCAAAGATGGTCCAAGTACCAATTTTTCAATAACATCACATATAACATAATACATAACTATGATAGAGAATAGATATTTTTAGATGTGCTCAGTGTGTACAAACATTAGTATATATCATAAAATGTGATTCTTCTCTTACCACTTGAATGAAGGCATGATCTTTTAATACATATCCTCTGAGTATGAATGTAGATTGCTTTCTATTTTGTGCTCATCCACATATCCTTTCATAGAAGGTCATGTAGAACAAGCATTTTCTGAGATGCATTGGTAAAATCAAGTCAGGATCAATATGATCTGGCACATGTGGCAAAGGTAGACATGCCTACTGGTTTTTTCTTCTTTGTATGTTTTGTTCTATGGTGTTTCCATACAAAACTTCATAGTTTCTATTGTCACAACTTTGCATTTGCCTTTGCTCAGAATCTGTGAGCTCATCTTAGCCATCTGATAAGTGTGGGATCCAAAGGACCAATGCCTTCTCCAAAAGGACCCAATGTTTCACCTTCCTGCTAGAAAATGTAGTTGTGAATCTGTCCTATTCTCCTGGATTTGGTGACAAGGTAAGAACTAGGTCATCCATGCATTGTCCTGCAGTCAGGCATACTGACATTAATAAATGCATGTTTATCAAATATATGATTAAATTCAAATTCAATATTTAATGGATATCTCTTGTATGCCAGGTACTATAGTGGTTAAAAGAGATTATTTTTTTTTTAATTTTTAGAATGTTACTGTTCTTATTTAATAAGATTGTTTATGACTGAGGAAATGAACATAAAGCATGTAACACTGCTTGATGTGTTATAAGTTATATGTGAAAACACGATTAAAAGTTATGATATAGCTCAGATATGTAGAAGCTTATAATCCTCAAGTAGAAAATAAGTACGGGGAACTATCAATTGTGTCAAGCAGGACATCTTAGATATGATTTTTTAAAAGTTGTGAAATGTGTTAAATAAAGATGGATATACTGCAGCAGAAATAATGAGAAGAGATATCAAAATCCAGTGCAAGAAAGTCAAGAGAAAGATTCTGAGTGGATAGTCATCTCTATAGTGCCTGTCCACCCTAAGAATGTCCAAGGATAGAGAAAAGCAACAACTGTAATCAGGCAGGTCATATTTCATGTTTTATAAAATTGTTTAAATCATAGATTAAATAGCCTTACTAGTACAGTAAGCAGTAAAAATATCTAACTAAAGTAAAGTAATACTAACTAAGAATGTTATTTCAGAACCTTAAGCATTTTAAAGTCTTCAGGATTTTCATTAATCATTTGATAAAGAGTGGACTTAGAAATTCCTTTTCTCAGAGATAATAGAAAACCTATGCATCATTTAATATTAGAAAATACCTTTGTTTCTCTCTTAGTCTTTCCTGAAAGGAACTCTTACATTTTTGTGTCAACAGAACTTTGTGCCTCTGAGATACAATATAATAATATGTGATAGCAAGCAATAAACAATTCCGCTATATGGAAAATGTACTAAATAATTTATGTTGGATAATAAAAGACCACAGAGTTTTAGCTACTATGTTTTTGTACCAAAATAAGTCTGAGGTTCACAATCAGAAAATCCAAATCCATGTATATGCCTTAAGTGATTGATGGATTACAATTGTTTGTAGCTTTAGGGGATATTTTATCATAAGTGAAAAATGATATTTGTCATCTAAATTTATGAAAATGCCAATTACTATTAAGTCCCAAGTTCTTAAGATAACATATTATACTGAAATCAAGTGCCATTTTAATTATTATATGACTGGTTTTATAATTGATTTAATTAGTGTGTAGTTTCCTTGTTAATTCATTGTTCAATTGAACTCATTGATGTATTTTCAATGTCAGGAAATCATGTTTTTATTTTGTATGACATATATCAGAGACGTAATACTAAACACATTTGGAACATCTATTTTTATATCAGCATAATATTTAAGATATCATTTAAAATTAAATTGCTGAACAAACATTTATTAATTTATTAAATTTTTAAAGAAAAATTATACTAACCGTACTGCCCCATATAGTCATGTAAGGAGACTAGAGGTTGATATCAAAATATCTTCCTCAGTCATTTTCCTACCATAATTTTTGGCATAGGGTATCTTACTGAACCTAGAGCTGACTGTTTTGGCTAGACTGGATGGTCAAAGCTGACTGTTTTGGCTAGACTGGATGGTCAAAGGGTCACTGCAATATGCACTGCTGTACCTAGTGATTTATGTTTGTTCTGGGAATCCAAATTCGGGTCCTCATGTGTCAGAAGCAAGCACTTTACACAATGATCCAGCTTCTTAGCCCCAACTCCATGGAGTTGAATGGGAAGGAGGTGATCTCCAGCTCCTCTGTAAGTACAATACGTCAAGCCAATGGAAATCTTTATCTTGATTTTGGCAGAATCTAGGCAGCTTATGTTTTAAATCTTTAGCCACATATGGAAATGTGAAGTTTTGTTCAAAGTTTTAGCATTTTTTTTATGTTAGAACTTTATGTTTACTGGTTTTGTTAATCTGGATTGTGAAATTTGAAAAACACTGAAATTCAATGAAAGCCTTGTCAATATGTTAAATTACACAGATTGCTAGTGATAATCTTCTAACTAGAACCACAGTTAGTTATTAAATTTCTTAGATTGTATTGTCAGCATATTGAATTTGTGGTTGCATTAAATAATGAAATCCCCATGTTTAGTATTAATTGATATTGTGTCTTCTAACAAGATTTATTCATGATGGTACTGTATAGATTTCTCCCCTCTGGACATAACAACCTATTGCCATTGGAGTACAAATTAACTTGTCCGGTTGGCAGTCCTGGTAACTGAGGAAGCAGAGTAGTTCAGTGGCAGCTGGGCCTCTGGTAAAAGGTTGGATCTCTAGACACTTTTTGGTAGAATGAAGGAAGAAAGGGTCACAGGAATATTACCTGGATTTCCAGCCCTTACTCCTGCATTTCCATGGCTGCCAGTGATCTTAGGATATATTAGAGCATATGAAAAGTGAATGAATGGTTACTTGAACGTGGGAGTCCATCATACACGACTGGAATGGACTTTGTGGTGCACACATTCCTGTAGGTCATTTATCACTCTTGCTTTATAAGTCAGTCTAATAAACTCATTGGCTCACTAAGTCAGACTTTGGTGGAAACCCTACTTTGGTCTGCCCTCTTGGGCTTTCATCTCTGCATTGGCTCTGTGTTTCTTATTTAACAAGACGGTTACATCTACAGCCCTTGGTGCCTTATCTGGGAAAAAGGATGTTTGTTCATGATTCCCAAAGAAAAGTTAATGTGACATGTGAGCATACATACTTAGTGCTTAGAGAATATATGTAGTTACTTGTCAGTATGGGTTGTCACAAACTAATTGCAGCCTTACAAATAAAATGTATTATTACATGGATTAACTTGTAAAAACAATCAGTTCTCCTACCTTATTCAAGAAAATAAACATATATTAAAGGAACAAAAGAAAAAAGAAAAGAAAAAAATATGGAAATGGGAGAGAGGCTTCCTGATGATTGCTATAATAGAAGTCTTAATTGCCAGAAGGAACTGCTGGCCAGTTTGCTCAACACTTTCAGAGCTTCATGATGGAAATTGTAGGTGCTTATCCTAGTTTGCTCTTCTATTGCTATAATAAACACCACAACTCAAAACAGCTTGTGGGAGACATGGATACACACACGTCACTTTTATAAATAAGTACATCTCTTTTAGAGGGTTACATGGTTGTTTATGTGTATGTGAGTATATGGTGTATAAATGTGTGTGTGTGTGTGTGTGTGTGTGTGTGCGTGTGTGTGTGTGTGTGTGTGTGTGTGCGCGCGCGCGTGTGTGTGTGTGTGTGTGTGTGTGTGTGTGTGTGTGTGTGTGTGTGCATGTGTGCCCAAGTGGAGGCCAGAACAGGACATCAGGTATCTTTTACTATCATTTCTCACCTATTTCTTTAGGCAGTGTATTTCCCTGAACCTGGGGCTCACTTTTGCTGGACAGCCTCTAGACCTGGAGGTACAGGTGTATGCCAGGTTCCTAGCTTTGTTAGATGGTTACTGGGATCCAGACACCAATCCTCATCAATGTACAGCAAAGGCTTTTAGTCACTGAGACATGTCTCCAATCTCAAGAATGCACATTTTTTGACTTTTGTTAGTTTTTTATTTTATTTTATAATTTGATTTAATTTTACATATCAGCCAAGGATTCCCCTGTCCTCCCTCCTCCCCCTCTCCCCACAGTCGACCTCCTATTCCCATCTCCTCCAGGGCAAGGACTCCCAACTGGATCAGGCCCCCTGGATAAGTGAGACAGTTGATTAGCTTGAACTGTTTGGGAGGCCCCCAGGGCAGTGGGGCCAGGACCTGTCCTCAGTGCATGAGCTGGCTGTTTGGAACCTGGAGCTTATGCAGGGACACTTTGCTCAGCCTGGGAGGAGGGGACTGGACCTGCCTGGACTGAATCTACCAGAATGCATGGGTTTTAATCATACGTACATTTCTGTTCCTTTCCTGTGTTGAGACATGCTTATTTAGGCAGTGGCATTGAATTTATGTGTGCTTTTATTGTATTCTTTTTGTTGTATTATAAAGTAATACACTTTAATTTCAAAAATATTGCTATTATTTTTTGAGATTATATTACTTCATGTACCCTATTCCTGTTCCTTCCTCCAAACTCTCCCATGTACTCACCTCTTCCCTGCTATCTTTTAAATCCATAGCCTCTTTTTTAATTGCTGTTGCATATTTGTATGTATTCCTAAATACATAAATAGGACCTGTTCAGTCTGTATGATGCTCTTGTGTGTATATTTTTACTTTCCCTTAGTTGGTTTTAATATCTTTGACAGAAAAATATATATTCCTAGCCTCGAGGTTTTTCTTTCATCTTATTATCATAGTATTTAGCCTTGTCTTTTGTGCTGGCCCAAAGCCACTTATCAGATTCTCATTTCCTGCACAGTACTTTGCACAGAGGGCATGAAAATATTGCTTTTAGAGACTCCATGGGTAGCTTCTTGGGCAACATCCCCAATTCCTTCATTTGCATGTTTATATTCATGCAGTATGCAAGCATCTGTGTAAATCTGTTTCCATTTGTGGGGGTGCATGAATGTATATGTGTATTTGCACGTATGTTCTTGTGCAGGCAGAGGTTACATGCTGAAGTCTGGTGTCTTCCTTAATTGCTATCTGTTGTATTTACTGAGCCACGGTCCCTGATTAAGCCAGAATTTGGCAATTTGGCTGGTGTAGCCAGCCGGCTTTGCCCACAGATCACTGTCTTTGCTACTTGAGTAGTCTGATTACAGGCAGGCAACAGGGTGAGGGGGTGCATGGGGGGTGGTTTATACTTGTGCTTGTGCGCCTTATCTATTGAGCAAGCTCCCCATACCTCAGACCTGAATTTCTTAAACAATTTTGCTCTTTAGCTTTAGTTTATCTTCTTGCAGGTGGTACCCTGGAATGCCATTTGTATCACCCCTAAGATAATATTTTCTAAAATAATCTATAGTTGCTTGTATGTCAAATAAAATCATACTATTCATAAGCTATCACAATGTTTGATTGCACTCTAAAGAATAGTCTTGGCCATTGATCAAGAAATCTTACACACAGTTGTGTCTACTAAAACACTGAGATGCATTGGATAAGAGTTACAATAGTAATAGTCACTGACAAGCTGCAAAGTGTGAATTTGGGATGTACAAAATATTGATTCAGGAAACTTTTGATTAAGGATTTACAGCATTACATTTCTGAGGTTCTAAAGTGATGAAAATTTTAGTAGGTGTTAAGGGTAATATGATATGAGGGAACTGGATTTTATTGCCAAGTATGCTTATGCTATTGTTAATGTTTAAATTTTTTGTTTCAATTAATCAAAAGTTTATATTTCTTTTGGAGAAAAATGTATTAGTTAAAGTATTTTGATAGTCAAGCCTGAATAACTGGAGAGTTGTAATATATTCCTGAAATGATTGTTAGTAATTTCTTCCTGGAGTCAGGAAGATAAACATTCTATTGTTGAGATGTGATGGGATGTTCAGCCTTTCATAAATATGTTTTTCAAAGTTACTGAAAGTTACACAGCTATGTATTTTCCATAATGCCCATGTTCTTAAACATTTTTTATAAAATTGAAATTGCTATGGTAGGTTGACATTCTGCAAATTCCAAGGACTCCTGCCAGTATTATGGGGTAAATTTTGAAAGGCCATTGATGGTAGTGATTTTCAACCAGATAATTTTCATTGTAGTTATCTACTATGTACCCCCACTGTGTTAAAAGTCTCCCCAAATGCTCAGCATATACAACCTCTAACCTTGCTGAAAAAATCATGAGTTTCATTATTATCTTTCCAGATGTTTTTATTTTTAAGAGGCTTAGAGTGCTTAAAGAAATTGTCATATGAAATAACTAAAACAGAAGAAATAGCATTATCCAGCAGATACTTCTGAACTCAAAATATATATTCTTCCTTCATCAGGGTAAAGTAGCTGATAATTATGTGGTTACGTTTTCACGACATACTTCCTGAGCTGAGGTATGTCATGGATTAGTGCTGAATCATTGTGTCATTGCATCACTTGAGAATTTTTATTAAACTTGAGGTGGCCATATAAATGAAAATATACAGAACCTGTTTTGTGAATGGACTGTTTCACTTAACATAATGTCTTCGCATACACTACTGCTATGAATCTCATTTTTCTAAGATGAAAATATTCTGGGAACAAGTTGCATAACAAAAGTGCATTACTAAGCTTCATACTTAGAAATGAGTGCACTCTAAAAAACTTATCTGGGGTCAGAGACAGAACAGCCACAATATTAAACATAGAAGTTAGGCAGTGGTAGCACACGCCTTTAATCCTAGCATTCCAGAGGCAGAAATCCATCTGTTCAAAGATACAGCCAAGCATAGTGACTCACGCCTTTAATCCCAGAAAGCCAGCCTTTAATCCCAGGGAGTGGTAGTAGAAAGCAGAAAGGTATGTAAGGCATGAGGACCAGAAACTCAAGGCATTTGGCTGGTTAAGCATTTGGCTGGTTAAGCATTCAGGCTTTCGAGCACAGTTCAGCTGAGAGCCATTGGGATAAGGACACAGAAGCTTCCAGTATGAGGAAACAAGACCAGCTGAGAAATTGGCCAGGTGAGGTTAGCTGTGGCTTGTTCTGCATCTGATCTACCAGCATTCACCCCAATAACTGGCCTCAATTTTAATTTTATTAATAAGACTCTCTAAGATTCATGCTACAAATGATTACACTGGTAAAATTAAAGTTGTGTATACATTAACCCCAATTAAAAAATTACAAATTCTCATTTCATAGGATGAGGTCTGAAGAGAAGCTTGGGTGATGCTGATCCTGGTCCAAACTTGCCCCTTTCTGGACGCAAATGCAGATGCTTTTTGTAGAATACTTCAATGAAGAAACTAGCATTTGACTCAATGGTCCTAGAAGCCTGTTGAAAGCTCTTAATCTCTGCCTTGCCATCTTTTCAACTAACATCCGTCACCCAATCACTCTGGTTGGTTGAGTGAACAAAAGGTGCCATTGCTTTGGTGACCCTCGGTGCCCCAGAGATATATCAGACTGTGATGATGCCTCTGGCTTTGGCATCCTTTTGTCTTAAGTTTCAAGATAATTGTGTCCCCAAATATCTTCCGTGATGACACATTGAAAAGTTTCCTCCTACCCTGATAGCTAAGAAGGGAGGACACCTCCAAACTGCTGCTCCATATCAAAAGGCCTGTCTTTTCAGCTCCACTGACGATGATTTTCCAGTTAGAGAAATCACGAGGGAAAATCTTTCCCAAATAGCAATTTGTGTCAGCTGCCTGCATCGAGGCAGCAACTCTGAACACTGCCCTGAGAAGTCCCACTTCAGTCAGTTCCTGGTTCTGCCATGCCTCCATTTTTTTGACTTGCTTCAGGGTACTTGGCTCACCAGAGGTGATCAGAATCTCTAGGGCTTGCCTCTGCTGCCAGCTCCAGCTTCACTTTTCTTGAGGAAATCATTGCCAACAGCCACTTGTCCAGGGAAGCTATGTTAAGTCAGTACTTGCACATCATTTGTTCTTTGAACCCTAACCTCATAAATACACAGGAAAACCAATAGAAATTGACATCTGCCACGTTTTCCTAATACTGTCCAGAAGTGTCCTGGCATGAGCTACTACTTGGCTACTGAATCTTCCACAGTAGCCTCCAACTTGCCACATGAATGACATACAAAGAGAACTGGCATAATGCTTCAAAAGTGATTCCAGACCTGAACTGACCTTTGTACTTCAGTTTTATTTCATGACTAGTATATCCACCTTGTTTTCCCATGTGTCTTTGCAGACTATCTCACATTCACTGGAATAATCACTAGTTTATTTTTTGCAAACTGAAACTGCCTGTCACATAATTAGTTTTTCTCCGTGATCAAGCCTTAGGAAATGTGATAGATTCTGGCCTTGGAGAACCACTGTTCTCCACCTCATCAATAACTGGCTGGCCTGAACAAGTTCAAGTCAGGACTGTTAGTAAGTATCTAAATAAGTTTTATGTCACTGATACAAAAGGAAGCTCTCTTTTATTTATGATATAATGCATTTTCAGGGAGCATGAAGATGGTTCAGTGGGTAAAGTGCTTGTAACATGGGCTAGGCACAGAGATGACAGCCTATAATCCCAGTGCTGGGGGCTGGTGACAGATGGATGCTGGAAGCTCACTGGACAGCTAGTCTAGCTGAATCAAAGAGCTCCAGGCCTTAGAAACATATACATGAAGGAAGTATTCAACAATTCAGTAAGTTTTACTTATATGTATATATATGAATATATAAAGGTTTATATATGTGTGTATATATAGTATATAATATATATTAAATAGCAGTGGTTAAAGAAAAGGAGGCCTTGCATTTGTGATGGAACAAGAGTTTTACATAGGAAATGAGAGGAGTATGGTTGATGAGATGGAAGACAGAAATTATATCATAATATTTTGATTCAATTTAAAGGAAAAAGAACAAAAATAAGGTGACACATGATGGAAGAAGATACACAATGTCAAGGTCCAGCCTCTACATATGATCACATGGTGAGTAATACATACACATTCATGTATGTGCACATCACAAACACACACACACACACACACACACACACACACACACACTCCTAACACACTTTCAAGAAGAAAAGCCTACTTCATTCTTTTTATCAACAGCCTCTGGCCATTGTTCTTAAAAGTGCTTTGCTTAGCCTATGAAAATAGCAACTCTTGAGAATTTTCAAATATTTCCTCCCTCATTGTTTGCTCAGAGTGTTTGTCCACCTCTTTTCACTGACGTTCTCTTAACTGCATTCCTGTTTTCTAATACAAATCAAATCCTCTCTGTACATAGCTTCAAAGGTCTCGGAATAATAGCTTTATGTATTTTCTCCCCCTATTACTAAACCTTCTTTTCATCCTTCCTGCACTTGTTTTGCATTCCTTTGGCTCTGCCTTTGGGTTTTTAATCAACTGAAGAGTCAGGTTGTCTTTCATTTCTATTAGTCACTATCATTTGACATACTCCATCCTAAGGAATCATCATCCGTACCCTTATACATGGAGATTATACTGTGTGTATCTTCTGTTTCATGTAGGTGTGTGAGGATGGAAGATCAATCATAAGTACATGGAGGTGTTTTCTAATTAAAACTATGTATGAGTTTTGCATATTACATGGAGAACTATCATACTCATCTTAAATAGTCAGAAACTAGTTAAGAAAATTGCAAAGACTCTAAGATTTTTGCATTTCAGAAGTGTTGTTTCGTTCTTGTGTTCAGTCGCACAGCATTTTAAAGTGTCATCACTTTTTTAACCTGCATGAAATATGTTCTTTTTGAACCTTTACTCATAGTTTGTTAAAATTCAAAGATAAACAGAACACAGAAAGCTTTGAATATTACTTGTCAGAAATAATGAAATATCCCTCCTCTGAATTTTGATGAGCAAATCAACACATTCAGTTTTCCATCAAGGAAGAAAAATAGCTGTCTCTCTCAAACACTTTTTCATGTATATGATCAAATTGATATTGCTGTCACAGTGACCTTTATGTCTCTGTCTTAGGGTAATCTATGTAAAATCTTCTACCAAAACACACTCTAGGTCTCTCTGCTCTGTTTAGCCAGCTAGTTTATCATTCTACCTGTTTAGAAATCCTAGTCTTCTCAAGTTTGCTAATCTTTACTAATGTTATTAAGATGATTCAGCTTCCTTCTGTGAGCACAAAAAAAATCTCTTAAATATCTCTCGTTAGATAAGAAGATAGGATCATACCTGCCTATAAGCCATTTAGATATAGATAACGTATAATTTACTGATAATTTAGGTCACCTAAGATTTACTGTTAGGTATTCCCATTAATTTTATTTGACTGTTCTCAGAGGACCTTTATTGCTGAGCTTTGTCCCTGTTGTCATTTAAAATTGATATAAGCAATGCCTAATTTCACAGTTACTGTGACTAAAGGAAGTATGGTTGCAAAGGAATGCATGAGAGGGGGGAAAATGGACCCTTTTGAAGAGTATCAGACCTTCGATGAACATATTGGAGGAACATCCTTCAAGCAAGGAGAGAGAGTGGCTGACCTTCTAAAGATGTTTGTGATGCTAGTGGCCCCATAGCAACTGCCTGAAAAGATATTTCAACACCACATTTTAAAAAGGTTTTGAGTCCAAATTTCTATTGTTACTTCTTACCAAGAAACTCATGTGTTTACAATTATATGTCAGAGTAAGTAAGTCCTTCAGGTATTTGTTCTTTTTCCTAGAAAATCGATCTTAGCTCAGAGAAGGAGAATTCTGTGGTACTTCTTTAATTGAGCCATATAATTTCCATGGTTGAGTGGATTTTGGTTTTCCCCAGTCTCTGTCCTTACAGTCTACCTCCTGATGCATTGCCACAGGAACAGTGATTGATTATGTTTTAGTGCTGCTGATTTGTAGCCTGAGGATTAAGGGGACAGTTATAAAAAAACACACACACAATTCCAAGCCTTTGAAGTTTCAACTTCTTCAAATTTTCAGCATTATCTAATTGCTGGATAGAAGGAAAAGACTGAGAAAATAGTAGAGTTATCTAGACAAGCTCACGTCTTTAAGAATACATGGTCCAGATGCAGGTTAATCATCTTCGTTAGTAATTACTTCCAGAAAGCCTTGATGAAAAGAGATTAATGTAGAAGAACTATCTTTCCATTGATTTGTAGTGATTTAAATTTAAAGAAAGAAATAACTCATGAGATAAATTTCATTTGGATCATCAATTTTCTTTTCAATATTAAAAAATTTAATCATTGTTTATGGTGTCATAAATCAAAAAACAAATCCTGTTTCTTTAAAAGGTGTTATTATTCAAAATGGCCTGAAGGATCTGTGACACAAAATTTGCTAATAAAATTCACAGGATTAGGCTAATAAAATCTAATTAACAGAGAACATTGAACAATCTCAAAAACACCATTTATAATAAATATTTATAAATTTAAGGAATTAATTGCATTAAAATCCAGCATATTTGCATGCCAAATATTGGGCTTTCTTTTTCAGAGAATGATATGTCAGTTTCTAATTATGTAAGATGGGAATGACAACATAAAATCAGCCACAAAATATAATGTATAATCACAATAATTATTAAGATGATTTTTAATTGTATTATGTAGATACTGAATACAGAGACAAAGGAATATCTCAGGTACCACTTTGAAAAAAATGCAGAGTTAGCATTCAAATCCATATCCCTCATTCTTATTGGGTATACTCTCCAAAAATAAAACAAAACAAACCAGAACAGAACAAAGAGAGAAAAACAAAAAAACATATTTAATAATATTTCTTTTTTGAATTATAAGTAATTATATCACATCCCCTTAGAAATAATTTATCATCAAGAGAAAATTAAATAAAAAACACAGAAACAAATAATGTAATATTTAAGGATGGAAATAAATCTATAATTCCTAAATACCAAAAAGGCACATAGATCCTTATAGAGATTAATATTTCTTAATTTTTATTCACGACTATATAGATACTTGAAATACTTGAGCTAGGATCAGGTAATGTGAACATGTATTTTTGAATTGTTAAATAGTTACTATAATCTCCTGCTGCTCATGTCCATTTGAGTGTCCGAGGCTAACCGCAGCCTTTCATGCAATTAGGT